>CATIWR010147195.1:0-27889 GCA_949677035.1 Omphalea diandra
TATATATATATATATATATATATATATATATATTAAAATAAATTACAGTGAATGACACCATAGCAATAATTATACTGTTCATTAGATAAGCCAACCTATCCTAATAAACACCTGGCAGGGCAGTTGAATGACAGTATAACAATTAAAAATTACTAGAACAAAAAAACAATATAAAGTTCTATCTTAGCACATAAATAGAGGCCAGTAAGAGGGAGTACATCAATTGGGTTTTATGAAACAGATCATGGATCAAAAAAGGGCCTGGCCCAGGAGAATAAAATGAAAGTTATGGACTAGTATGGATATAAAAGGCCAAATCACCATATAGAAGAAGCCAATCAATAATGCATAAATGCAAACAGAACAGCACACAACATTTAAAAAATCATAGTCACTAAATCAAAACAGAAGCACGTTACCGCCAAACCACACATTTAAACACCATACTTTGCTAAACAACAAACATCACCACCATCGGCGATTGTGGCAGACCCTTTAAATGAGCAAGAATCATTCACAGAGGAAAAAATGAAAGCAAATAGGGTGCAAATAAAATAAATATGTCAAAGAGGGGAAAAGAAGGAATTTCATACAATATAAATGCCTATAACATAACTAAAGGCAATGAACACACCGACATATACAAATTGTAAAGTGAAGGGCATTAAAAATGAAGAAATGAAACAGACCCAGAGGTGATAAAGCCATGCACTCATCAAATCCTCAAGAAGTGTAAAAGTGAAGACAACAAAAAATGGAGAACAACGCATGCAATAAAACAGTACTAAGAAATAAAAGTGGGTTAGAGAGATTAGAAAATGGTAGATCTAAATGGAGCAATAAACTGAAACACATAATCAGAAATGGGTGGAGAAAATAACAATAAGTGAAAGAGAAACCTGTGTACCTTCCTCTAATCTGTTTCCTTGGCTTATCCTTTAATTTTGGGTTTTTTGGTGGGGCAAAAGGTTGTAAGGAATAAAGAAGAGTAAGGCACACGTATCGCAGAAGTCGAAAGTACCCTACTGGGCAGCATCATTTGCTATTGGTGGTGAGGGATATGAAAGTAATCACAAAAATTGCAGAAGATGAAAACAGCCCCTTAAACGACGTCATCTACAATGGGGATGGGAAGCATCTCGAGGAGGTGAACAAAAATGGCCATAGTACAACTAGAGCAACTAGAGGAACTGCAAACCCATCCAGCTGATGTATTCTACTGGGGTACATGGAGCATCTCCAAGAAGTAGACATAAACGGTCATAACACAACCAGAGGCACTGCATCCCATCCATACAACTCTAAATGGCATTGTTGCATGTGAAGATAGGGAGCATCTCTAAGAGGCGAACTTGAATGGCCATAACAAGTCCAGAGGTGCTGCCGCTTATCTAGACATCAAATCCCTTATAAAATGGTGAAGGCCATAAAAAATGGAAAAGGCACATGCAATGAAACGAGGGCGAAAAATAAGATCGAAAAAGGGAGATGAGAAAATGAAATAGAACCAGAGGTGATTCACCCATTTACAGATGAAATCGTCTGAAGATGTAAAGGTGAAGGCCATTAAAAATGGAGAAAAACACATGCAATAGGCAAAAAAGAGATGTATGAAATGACAGATCTAAATAGATCAACAAATGAAATTAGATAATAACAGATGGAAGAAGTAAACATCGAGAAATCAAAGCAAAAGAAAAATAATGGTTAGGGTTTACCTAAAATGAGGAAAGTGATACTGGCGGAGTAGAAATGATAAATGTTTAGGTTTAGGTCTTCTGTGTTAGGTGACGAGTCTGTAAGGAAATAAAGGAGAGAGGGGTACAGATAGGACAGAAGACGAATAAACCAGTTGAACGACTTCGTCTGCTAGGTCGGTGAGGGTCGAGAGGTAATTAAACAGTGGTTGAAAGACTGAAGAACTCTCCCAACGGTGTCATTTCTATTGGTATGGTGGTGAAGCCGAGGATAGGGACGCAAATTCATAAAAAGTGAAAGGATGTAACTGTGCTGGATCCGTTTTTTAATGGAATTAGGGAGAGACGTGATGAAATGGCGTCGTTTTCTTTCGGGAGGGAGGGTGGAGGGCAACACGTTGTGGAATGACTCAAGTGCTGTCCATGCACATTAAGAACGAAGTTCTTTTCGAAAGAAAGCTGGGGAAACATCAAGAAGGATGAAATTGCCCTCGCACTCGATTTTGATTGCACTATTCATCCCACAAGGCTTTTATTAGTTTAATATTGATTTGAGCATGCAATGAAAGTTTTCTTTGTTTAATCACATTATTCCTTACTATATAATTATGTTAAAGCCTACCCAACCAAACGAACTTTATAATTTGAAATGTAAATTAACAAGAGATTTAAGTAAGAGTTATGGTTAGAGATGGTTTAAGCTTAAAAGTAAAGGTTGCAATCTAAATCCTTATGCTGCTTACATTAACAGGGTTGCATACTATGAAGAAAATAATTTAGGGAAAGTGAGCAGTACATCAATTGAGTTGTACTTGGGAAAGCATAAAAAATTTAAAATAATATATTCATAGATATTTTCTTACTCAAGTATGACAAATAAAGGTGCTCGTTTTCATACCACGAAAACTTTTATTAAATCATGTTTTCTGTTTCAAAAATATTTCTACATTTCCTTATCTTAATATTTCTCCTACATTTTTTTCATAAATTTTTTTAAAAAATGTTATTTTTTCATGTCTGCTTCCATATTTTCCATTTTCGCATTTCTGTTTTCGTGCTATATGGGTGCTCATTAATTGAAATAATATAGTGCTTCAAGGATTATGAAGGAAAAATCAAATAAAAAGATGGTCTAAGCCAACTGTTTGTAATAAAATCTCTCTTGCTTTACCAAAAATTTCTTCTTATAGATGTTCTCTTACTTCATTGCCCTAATCCTTCTATTATTTAGCCTAATACCTTAGCCTAAAGATATAATAACCTAAGTAAAGGCCTTTTGTTCCTCTTAAAAAAGTATGATTATATTAGTGGAGATTAATTAAATGTTATAGCTTATGGAATTGTGAAGTTATCTTATTTAGTGAAAAGCTATGGAGTTGTTAGTATGCTTATACCATACTTGAAATACATGAAGGATAATAAGTATATTATGATTTTTATATTACTTCCTTAAGAAATTTGTGTTGTTTCATTAATTATTGAATTTTTCAAAAGGGATTAAGCATTTAGGGAGGTATATGTATTGATCATACTATGGAATTATTGAGGAATGTTTATAATTATATGGTTCCAATTTTGTTAGGAATTCCTTCTTTTATTCTTGAGAATAAGTATCAATTCAAGTTTAGGAAAATTTGACATATGTATTTTATATGCATTTATTAGGCGTAAAAACCTTGAATTTTAATTGTAAATTTAGTGTTTCACTTTTGACTTAGGAACTAAATATTATGATTTTGAATCTTTGAAGGTATATAAAGAATGATAATATGCTAAGAAGTTTTTACAATAATAGATGAATAAATTAAAGAATTTAACATTTTGGAGAAGCAAGGCAAAGTGCTAATATCAAGAATAAAGAGGCATTCCAAAGCAAATGAAGAGGAAAACATAAGAATCCCCTTTACACAGTTGTATGCAAGGTCATGCAATTTTGCACTGCTTCAAGCAAGGTTGTGCAATTTTGCATGACCTCATGCATGGTTATGCATATTGAAGGAGTTTGCCTTTGAAGACTAAGGAAATGGAAAGTTCTGAAGTTGCATAGCTTTATGCATGGTTGTGTAAGTCTGCATGGGTTCATGCATAGGGGTGCAACTTGGCGATTATGCTTCTAAATTCAAGATTTATCTTCATTTTTTAGATTTCTATCCATTTTAGCACACTTTCCACACGATATAAAGGGAAAGGAATCTAGTCATAATCATTTTTTGTCTTAAAAATCAAAAGAAGGCTATTCAAAGGGTGATTACATTATTCGTTGATAGTATTCATTACAACAAGAGATGATTGGAAGACTCAAAAAGTTATATTGTAACATTTAGTTAGAGAAATCTTTTTGAGGGGTGTTGCACTCTTTTTTTACAATTGTTCTTCCATTATGTTTATGATCACAATTTTCTCTTTATTCTTTAAGTTTTCAATTTTTGTTATGAGTAACGAATTTATTTTTCTAGGGAGTGAGGAGTAACCCTTATAATTTTTAGATATGTAAGATGAATTAATTTTAATATAATGCTTATGTGTTCTTAATATGTTAATTGTGTGGCTTATTTTCTTGCATGATTGAGAACTTATTTTATGCATGATCTTACATATTATGTCAAGTAGGAAGAGTGGATGCATGATATAAATATAAAAATTAATAGACTTAGGAGTTTGTTATTTAGAGATGAGAATAAGTCTAAGCGATTTAAATGAATTAACCAAGAAGCTTAATGAACAATGTCTTGTTATTACTAGAGTAGATAGAAGGTTAATAAGAGTATATATAGCTTGAGATAACATATTAGATACTTAAGGGCAATTGTTCTTTAGGATTAAACATAAGTATAATTGAAATTTGATTCATATTATATCCTAAAAGTGTGATGTGGTGAAACTTTATCCCCCTAGAAGCTCATCCTCCCATACAAGATCTCTCTTGAATTTCTAAGTCAACTACTATTAATAATTATTCGTTTATTGTTTTCTATCAATTGAATTTGCTAGATATTAGGGTTTAATTATTTTAGTACTTGTAACCCTCTTTGAGGGATTAATATTTTACTTATCAATAAATTATTTGTAATTATATGTGCGGTTGCGAATTTGCAACAATATTAAGTTATGAGTTTGAGGCTTTGTACCTTTAGGTGAAATATGGACTTAAACTTTGTCTTAGGCTTAGAAGCAAAACGAGGTAAAACAAATGATTGCTAGATGTGTGTGTGTGTGTGTGTGTGTGTATAAGATAAGAAGCAAGGGCGTAATGAAAATATGTGAGTGATTGATTTTTCATTACATGGTTTAGTTTTCCTACTAATCTAATGACAAAATATTATTTATATTACATTATACTTTCTCTTATTTCTTATGTTTTTATACACAATCAAACTATTGTACTTTCTCTTATTTCTTATGTTTTTATACACAATCAAACTCTATTAGGTCGTCTTGTCATAATACACAACCTTAATTTGCATTTTAAATATTTGAAATAGGTTGTTAAATTTAAAATAAAATATTAAAAAATTGTAATTAGGATGAAATATTTTATTCAAATAAAAAGTTATTTGAATCAATTTAATTTAGTATCAATATAGATCAATTCATTAACAATAAGGAAGCCCAATTATATATATTTATACATACATACATACATACATGCATATATATATATATATATGTTCTTATTTAAAGAGATATTTTTACTACTAATTAGTAGAATTAATTACAAACACCATTAGTGCGGTGGCCGAAATATATAATAATATTGTTATTCATTTGTATAAGATTTTCAATAAAAAAAACTAAAAGTATATACTAATTATAAGTAGGAAAGGATTTAAACATGAAACCTTGCTCCAAGACACAGTCCTTAGCCAGTTAATTACAATGTCAAGTGGTAGTTATATATATTAGTTTTATTTTCTATTAATTATTTTATATGTTTTTTAATTTAGTTTTTATAAATATAAAGAAATCCATATAATATTTATTATTGCAAAATTCTACTAGATTTGCTCAATGCTCAATTTTCAGAGAAATTATTATGTAAATACTTAATTGAATTAAGAAATGGCTATACCATAATGCCAAAACTCATGAATGAGCCGAGGGTGTGCATAACAAAACCACATATATCTCTCCTGAGACTTGATTAGTTATGGAAGAAAGAAAAGTAATATTGTCATTAGAGGTTTCAGATTCTCTGGTTACAAAAAGAAGATAGAAACACTTCTTTTTTCCTAGCCAGCACTGTGAACAAGAGACGAAGTAATCATATACTACATCTATAAATGAGTGAAGGCTGACTAACTCAACAATAAGAAATTTAGGTATACATACTTTCTTTCTTTTTTTTTTTTTTTTTTAAGAACCATATAAGAATGAGGAAACTTATGATGAGTATGAAGTGTTGAATTGTTTAAACCCTATAGTCACAAGTGATATGAATGATCAACTATGAAGAACACTTTCTAAGGACGAGCTTAAGGAGGCAGTATTTGGGTTAGGAGCTCTTAAAGCTCCTAGACTAGATGGATTTATTGCTATCTTCTATCAAAAGTATTAGGATGACCTGAATAATGATATCTTTTAGCCTGTTAAGCAATTCTTTTCTTCTAAATTCTTGTTGAAACAATTAAATCAAACACACGTAGTGTTAATTCTCAAAGTTAATAAGCCTAAAATTATAAATCAATTTAGACCTATCATCTTATGCAATGTAAGCTATAAGATTACTGAAAAAATTTTGGTCAATTGGCTCAAAATGTTACCACCCTATCTCATTGAGCAAAATAAATCTCCCTTGGTTAAGGTAGTTACATCTAGAATAATATCCTCTTGCCCATGAAATTTTTCATGCATTTAATAAGCCTAATTCTCTAAAGAATGCAAAAATGGTTATTAAGCTAGATATTTTTAAGGCGTATGATAGAGTCAACTAGTCTTTCCTTCAACAAATAATGAAAAGAATGGGGTTTCATAGGAATTGTATTTGATTAATAATGCAATGCATCTCTATTGGTACATATGTAGTGACGTTTATTGGTCAACCTACTCCCTTTTCCAAACATATAGAGGGATTAGACAAGGGGATTTGTTATCCTCTTATCTATTTTTGTTTCTCACCAATGCATTCATAGCATAATTACATCAAGCTATTATTAAAAAACAAATTAGGGAAGTTAAGTTGACCATAAATGCCCTATTTGTCTCACCTATTATTTGCTAATAATACATTACTTTGTTTTCATTCTTCCATTTAGCAGGCAATTCAAGTAAAATAATTTCTAGTGAGATTTCAAGTAGCCTCCAGGTGGTTGCTTAGTCTTGCAAAATCTAGGATTGCTTTTAGTAAATCAGTTTCTAAAATATATAGGAATAACATTCAAACTTATTTGAGGATGAAGCACCTACTTATAGGTGACAAACATTTGGGGATTCCGGATATATAAGGGACTAGTAAATGCCATAACTTTCAATACCTTATTGATAGAGTTAAAAAGAAAGTGAGCAATTAGAGTCATACTGTTTAATCTATAGAAGGAAGGGAAGTTATGCTCAAGGTTATGCTTATGGCTATTCTAGCTTTTACGATGTATTATTTCTAGCTTCCCAAAATAGTGTGTGATGAATTAAATTCTATTTTTTTAGGTTTTGGAGAAACCAAAACATTAATTTGAGGAGAAACCAAAACATTAATTTGAGAAAACTAAGTTTGGGTAATTAGAATACTCTTACTAAGCTTAAACGTTTAGGAGGTTTAGGATTTAAAAGCATCCTAAATTTAATTTTGGCATTATTGGTTAAATAGGATTAAAAACTTGTTATAGAACCTAAATCTACTTAGGCCATACTCATTAGAGCTTTTTATTAGCCCAATGGAACCTTTTAGGAGGCTAGATATGATCATAACTCTTTATGGGTTGACAAAGTCTTCTAGTAGTGAGACCTTTGCTTAACTTAAGAGATTTGAGGCAAATCAGTAATGTTAGAACTATTTTTATTTGGGATCAGCTTTGGGTTCCTTTATTAGGATCTTTCAGATTTTTATCTTTAAAACCTCAAGATTACAATGTTATCGGGGCTTGTGATATATCGAAAAATGATGAATGGACTGTAGATCTTTAGCATCTTTTATCTCTCTTAATGAACATGTTGCTATCTTAGCCACCCTTATGGGTAACCCAATTTGCAAGATAGGTGGATATGGTATCCTAATAAATTTGGATTATTCACAGTAAGGCTAACTTACTTTATTCTGCAGAAGAGTCTTATTGCAACCAATTTCAATACAATTATTCCCTTTCCAAGCAATCAACTTTGGAAATACATGTAGAGCATCAGTCTTCTTACTAAAATTAAGATTTATATATGGAAATTATTGAGGAATGTTGTTCTATTGGGCTCTATTTTTAGAACTAGAGGAATTGATGTTCCTCTTTTTTATCTTTTCATTGGGAAAGTATAAAGACATATATCTTTTCCTAACATGCCTATAATTTGTCATTATTTTGTTTGTCAATTCTTTAAACTACCAACCAAATATTGATCGCCATGAATTTATGGCTAATTGGTGGCAAAGTTTGATTAAAGCACCATGTCTAGATCAAAATTGGCTTCTTGTTATGGAGCATTTGGCTATTTCGTAATGAATATTTATTTAATAGGAAGCAAGTTAATCCTATGGTAGCAGCTAATTTAAGGGATTCCTTAGCTAACAAATTCTTGCAGGCTAACAAGTAAAAATGTGAGAGCAAACATCCTCATCCTCATGTGTTAGCAACCACTTTTAATGTTAATATGTGCCTTGTTGTTCATGTAACTGAAGTTTTGAACTTTGTGAAGAGAAAGTGTGTCGTTGTTGCTATCATACTTCATAAGAACAAGAGGATTATTAATGGTTTAACATGCTTCGAGCATGCTCCCTCCAAATTGAATGCAAATTGCCAAGATATTATGTTAACCTAGCCCAAGAGATAAAGCTAGATAATTTTGTAATTTTAAGTGATGATCAATATGTTGTATAGTTGTTAACAACCTTTGCTAATGCAATACCTTAGGATATTGATAGGGTCTTATCTCAAGCAAAAGAAAAACTATCTCAATTTCTTTCTGTGAATATTGATTTTGTTCCTAAGGTCTTTAACAAACCAACTATTTGGTTAGTAAAGGCTCTTTGGAAAGATAGTTTGCCATTTGCTTGGATTTCCAATCCCCTAATGCCTTTGTTAATCTCTTGTACTTATGTTTTGCCTTTACTATTTGACAAAAAAAAAAGGCCTAATTTTTATAAGGGATCCATTAGAACTATAATTCCCCTATCTCATTATTACAAACAAATTAGGAAGTTGAAATCTTGATTTCAATTTCATATGCAACATTTGTTGGCTACTACAAATAATGGTAGTAACAAACAAGGATTTAAATCACGATCACAAGTAATAGTAATGGGCCCATCGCAGTCGTAACATAACTGTAATGGTAAACCACTGTATAATGTTTACATGAAAAATTATAAACTATTGCAAATTAAGAATATTTTTAAAATTCATTAAGACAAAAACTTATAACTAACTAATAAGCATAAACCTAAATAAACAAAGACATAACATCTATAATTTTTACCCAAAACTAATAAAAACTTAAATAAGTAGCTTTATAATTAACTACAAAGTATATGATCAAAGATTGTACCCGATTAATACCAAAAAGAGTGTCTAGAATGATTTAGAGTATTGCTTATATTTTTACTTTGAGAATTTTAATCTCCATATGCTTAGGAAGGTTGACAATATTATGGTGGTGGGTAGTAGAATGATGACCTCACTAGGTCAAACTATTCACCTTGGCTTGAATATGAAGTTGCTTAAATATAGGTTAACTTGATGATGAGCTCTTTGGAGTTTCATAGTCCAAACCATATGGATATGAAACATGTGGTATATAATTACGAGTATATCCATAAGTGTTTGTAGAACTAGTAATAGCATCATTTGATATCTCACCAGCAAGGAATCCAAAATCACCTTTAGGAATATAAAAAATTTTGAATTTCAATCTCAGTATGTGAAGTGCCTTTATTAGATGCATGTTTGTTATCATTTTTAGTACCTCGAGATCGATGATAGGTGCATAAATGAAGTGAATCTATTTTATAAGTTGAACCACCAACATCAATATTATCAGGATTATAATATAGATACTCCTCAAGATAAGTAGAATCAACCCTTTGCCCATTTATTTGGTTACAACCACCTCCACCATAACTATCATCATCACCATCAACACAATTACCATAATGATGGTCATCATCATCATCACCACCACCCCTACCTTCGGCCTTACCCCCATCACCACTTGTTATACCTTCTCCTTACACATTTTCATGAATATTTTCTTCATCACTTAACTAATCACTAGTTTCACCATCAAGCAAAAGTCTTTCTCTTTCTTCTAATAAGGAGACAATGGATCATCTTCCTTATAAATGTAATCCAAATTAATTGGATTGAAGCTATTTTTCAACTCTTGTTGACTCCTCCTAGTTGCATTTCTTATTTTGAGCCTCATGTTGTAATGTACAAAAACAATGGCATGCAACTTTTGATATCAAAATTTATTCCTTGCTTTTATATGGATTAGAGAAAATGTACTCCAATTTCTCTCACAATTAAAAGGTAAAGTTATTTCGCTCAAAATTTTAACTACTATTGCTTAAAGATGTGGTTTACTTTCTCCATAAGTCATCCACCATTAATTGTGTAAACAATTATGATATATTATATCAGATTCTGATAGAAATAAATATTTATTTATTATATATGAAGAATTATTAACATGGATTGCTCATTTTGACTACTTTTTATGCTAATATGGTACCAAAACTCTTAATCTTTTCACCAAAAAAGAACAATTGCACAATGAATTTATATAATCACTTGTACATGTTCAATTTCAATTCAAGTAGCCACTAAATTACACACGCTAAAATTTAAACACTTACTTCATTAAGCGCAAGTACTTAACTCTCCATATTTAGCTCTAACCTTGAAATGGCAACCTTAGTTTCATTGTACGCTTCACTATCAATCAAAATGTCATACGACCCATATTGGTATTAAGGATTTAAATAATATCCTAAAACAAAGTCAAGTACTAATTAGATTATCATAATATAATTACATTTATGAGTTTATTACGATAATTATCTTATAAAATTTTATGATAAATTACAAATAAACTTTCATTAAACTCGCCTGCTACATGCAAATCAAGATGCAATTGAAGGCTCCATCTTTCATTAATGATATGCCAATACTGCATATAACTTCTGCAATTTTCCTTAATTGACAATTTTGCTCAGTCTATTGCCTCAAATATGAAACCAATTATTGGTTTCTCATCACCATTTAATAATCTTAGAACTTTCAGCAATGACTCTTGAACTTTCATTATTTGATTTGCACTATCCTAAAATAATCTACCCTTATTACCCATACCAAGTACAAGTTGTCGTACTTCATAAGTTGGCCTCCTTATAGCTTTGCCAAATTCTATTGCTAACTATGCTTTAGATTCAAACATATTTCGCAAGGCAAGCCTATGTAGAACCATACTCTCTAAGGCAATAAAAGTAGTGGAAAATCTCGTAATTCCATGCAACAACAACTTTCTCCCATTTGTAAATTTTTTTCATATAATTACACACCCAATTATGATTGTATATGGATTAGGTGATAGTTTTGGCTTGCTCCACAACTTCCTTGAATAATTTTCATTTTTCCAAGTCTTCCAAAATTAAATCAATGCAATGAGCACTGCAAATTATCCATTACAAGTGTTTAAAATGTTCCATCAATTTCTTTCTAGTAGCTTTCATTGTAGTCTCATTATCTATCATAATTTGCACTACTTTTTCAAATCCAACCTCCTCTACTACTTCTTTTATACTTTTAAAGGAATAGTCTATACCTTTATACTAAATAAGTAAGGCATCGACTGATTTATGAAAGATTGTGCCACAATTTGAATAAATTAAAAAGTTAATGATATGCATCCTTCTTGGACCACTCCATCCATCACATATTATGGTTACATCTCTGTGTTTCCATATGGAGTCAAATGATGTTATATATTCTTTCATCGACTTATATTCATTTAGGAGATACACCTCTGCCAGCTCGTAAAGGAGTAGGTGGGAGTACATTGGGGCCAACTTCTACATTTCCTTTAAGTAGTGGTCCAATCAAGGTGAGTCAATAATTGAAAACGACAATTGATTATGGACCACAAAATTACCGAAAGCTTTCAACAACTTAGCCTTTGTTTTTTGAAGCATTTAGTATAAATCTTTAATTTTTTTTTAAGAGCTGCATCCTTCTCCAACTCTACTTCCCTTGCTACCAATCTAGAAGCCAGTGTTGATGCAGGAACATATTTAGTAATTTCTCTACCCATTTCTCTAACTGTTGCTAAATGCCTAAAGACTGCTTGACTACTACCCCCATATATCATAATGTGCTCCTCTATTCCTTCTATATTAATCTTTATCAAATTGTCTTGTACTTTATCTTCTTGCAATTCTAACTCTACGTTCTCTTTTTCATCTGAATCCTCAATTTCATGCATTCTACATATTTCTTGTACTAGCTCTTTTATTCTCTTTTTTTTTTTTTTATACCATTTGAGCAGCTTCACAATCTCTTAGAATTTTAGCCATATCTTTTTCTTTTTTTTTTAATTGTAACTCATACTTTAGAATAACTAGATATTTGACCAGTTACACCAGTCAAGTATTGCTTCAACCTAGTTATTCTTCTTGTTACTTTTTTACCATAAAATTCACAAATAATTTTACCTTTATTCTCACTTTGATGTGCAAAATTTCACCCAATGGCATCACTTCGTTTTGAAGGATTTTCTCTACTTTTACGTGGACGAGAAATTTTCAACAACTTCTACAATTAAGTAACTAAACAAGTAATAAAAAAAATAGTTTACTAATAATAAAAATAAAACAAAATAAAAATTAGTTTACAAATAACCAAACAATTAAATATCAATTTAATTTATAAATTCTGTAAATTACAAAATCTAATCAATTTTAAGCTAAATTTATGGATTTAAACACATTAAAAAATTGATTAAGTTAACTACCTAATTATGTTAAGACTAAATAATTTTAAGCCTAATCAAGTCAAAAAATTTTATGTTCTACAATTTAATAATCTAGACAAGTGATCAAATAAACTAAAAATCAGTTTACTAATAATAAAGATTTAAATATCAATTTAACTTATGAATTATGAAAATTATAAGACTAATTAATTTTAAGCCTCATCAAGCTAAATAATTTATATAATCAATAATAAATAATTAAGCCTAAGCCCATATTATAGTCAATATCAAGCTAAATAATTTATTTCTTCTACATATATTTGCAATCTAAACATAAATTTCACAATTTATAACCTAAATATGTTTTTTAACAATATGTTTAATCTAAATATGGTTTTTAATAATATTTCTTAATTTATTCAAGATAAATTTGTGTATTTTTAACCTTTAATCAAGATGATTACCTGATTATAACTTAAAATTAACAATATTTTATAATGTAAACACTAGTAAAATAATAACAAAAATTAGATTATAAATGTTAAAATACTTCCTTAAATATGAGATGACTAAAATTAGGAGCTTTGAAATTTGGTTGAGTATTTTTAGTTAATTTGTGAGAGAATTTTGAAGGAAAGAGGTGAAGAAAAGATGAAATGAAGAAGTATGACAGATCTTGTGTTTGTGAGAAATGAAGAAATGAATTTTCCTTTTCTCTGTGAGCATAAGTTGTGAGAAAATGAAATATATTGAATCGGGTTTCAGCATCTATATTATAGTCAAAAGACAAAATTATGATATAAGACATCTTATGCAACATAAATGGTACAAAAAGAGACCCACTACATTTGAAAAACTGGAAAAAAAAAAAAAAAAGAAAAGTAAATGTGCAGCATTGCAAGATACAACTCACATGAAACTGAAAAGAGAAAAAAAATGACAGGTTCTGCAGTTTGACTTATGCTGCAGAATCGTGACATTATTAATGTAATGGTCATAACCACCATTATCGTTATGTAACAGTCATTACGGTCGTTATGCCTTACAAAAATGTTATGGTTGTTATATTAATGGCTATAATGGTAACAAGACCTTGAAATTCCATTACATAACGACTATTACGTTATGTAATGACTGTTATTTAAAACCATGGTAACAAGTGAGAAGTGAAGAATATAGCCACACTTAATCCACCACTAATCAGAATAATCTCCTAAAGACAAATTAAAATTATCTCAAAAAAAGAAAAAGAAATTATGTTTCAAGGTTTGGTTTGTTTTGCAAAAAAATATTTTTATTTGTTTGGTACATCTAAAAAAAATAGTCAATAAAAAATATGTTCTTAATCAAAGAAAAACTAAATTATTTTTTAGGAAAATGACTTTCCGTTTTGAAAACAATAAATCATATTTCATATTTCTACACATTTATGAAAATAAAAAGAATTTATACAAAAATTAACTAGAGATATGCAATTAATATATCAATTATCAACAATCATCTCAAACAATCTCTGAGCACCATTGACGACTGATATCGGTCACCGAACAATCAAAAAAAATTTCAGCTTTATTGTTTTTAACTATATTTAATTTTCTTTTATATTTTGTATGTAATTTTGATGAGTTTCAAATTTTAGATAATCTTTTTTGCGGAAAAAAAACTAATATATTTCGGAACACGTCAAACAATAGAAAATAATTTTCTTATGATTTTTCATATACAATCAAACAACAGAAAATAAGTTATTTTTCGGAAAAAAAACATTTTACTCGCAAAATATTTTTTTAAAAAAAGTTATTTTCTGTGAAACAAATGAAACCTAAATTATAACATCATGGCTAATTAACAGCAACATGATTCAAGTGGATTTTCTATAATAAAATTATGACAGTTCTTTGATAAAAATTAATCCTCCTGTCTGCCTCATAACTGAAAACTGCAACGAAGGGAATAAAAGACTGCCATGAAAGTATAAATAGGGACTCATTATCATAAAATAACATCAAATCTCAGCCATTGTGATGTACTAACTACAAATAAAGTTCTACATTTACTTGATCTATTTAAACTTGTCTTTAAATTGGACTTGGTCCTTCCAAATTGTTTACTTCAACAAGAAACTCAACTTGGGTAGGTGTACGACTTCCATACAATCAAATCTATTATGGAAACCATTAACTTTCTGAATAACTATAACACTGCAATTTATATAGACAAGTCTGTCATAGAGTTGCGTGCCGGACTTGCATTTACTTAGACGCTCGAGTGAAGTCACAGCTTTTCAACAGCGAGGCCGAAACCAGGTTGTATCTCTAATGCCATGGACCGCAGCTCACTGATTTCTTCACTCGTGAGCCTCCATCCAAGTGCACCTGCAAATTCCAAGGCCTGTT
The DNA here is from genome assembly GCA_949677035.1 of Omphalea diandra. NCBI lineage: Eukaryota > Viridiplantae > Streptophyta > Magnoliopsida > Malpighiales > Euphorbiaceae > Omphalea > Omphalea diandra. The sequence continues at coordinate 15,200 of CATIWR010147195.1, forward strand.
CTGCAGTTTTGGCTCCTGGGATTGGTACTACATTCTCCTGGGCTAATAGCCAGTTCAAGGCAACCTGTATAAAGAAATCTAGCTTACTTACAGTATGCTATTTTTGCTATTCAGTTATGGCTGCACTGTCACAAAGCTTGAAGCATCAAATATTGGTGCTTCTGAAACAAGATTAAAAGAAACACATTAAAGTCTTAAAGAACAAGTTTGAACCTGCGTGGGAGTTTTATTGTAGTTCTGTCCTATCTCCTTGATTCTGTTCAATAGAGGTTGAAGCTGCAATGCAGAAGGATGTTTCAGCCAGGGATATGAAATTTGAAGGTAATAGATTTCTATTCAACAGAATTTGCAAGATTGGAATTTAAAGGTGCATTCTACTCTCGCTATAACACCCTTGTCAGGTAATGTCTCAAGCCACAACTGATGACAAAATCTTTTCCTATAGATAGCTCATCAATACATATAAAATTGGTATTACACTGTTAGGTATCCTAAGATAGAATGATAAGCAATTCCAGGGCAAAAATGACAGTTTTGTTTCATTGTGCTAGGATGTTATTAATACCATTATTTTTATTGTTCCTTTGTATCTAAGGACATTATGAAAGATGTGAAAAAGCATAATGTTTTCCTCAAACAGAGTTTGTTCAGAGAAAGACAAGAAATTTCAAGGTAAAATTGATAATTAGTATAGATTAGTTTAGTTTTACAGAAAGCATTTAACATTATTTACTTTAATTGTGGTTAGCTGTAATTGTCGATAGTTAGATTCTTTGTCATAGGAAGTTACCAAGTAATGGTTGTTTCTATTGGCTCTTTCTACTTAAGAGGGATAGAAGCATTAAACTTTCCTCAAATTGTGTTTGTTCAGAGATTGGAGGATTCTGTCATTGATTAGCCTTATCATCTTAAACACTTTTCAAATCTATCAAGCTAGTCAAACCTATAATCAGATCAGAATTCTGGGACCCCAATGTACATGAATCCACAATCCTTCAGTAGCCCATTGGCAGAAACTACACTAAGCAAGCCTGCCAGTATGAGCTAAAAGTTTCACAGTAGTAGACTAAAATGCTCGCATGTGAGGTATCTCTTCACTGGTATTGAAGTTCATTGGGTATTACTCCTACCTTTGTTAGAAACTCAGGTGTGTAAATTCGGCTTCTGGGGCCAGTTGGTGGATTTTCTGGTGTATATTTTCCTGTGAGAACGCCTGCATAAGTTTAATAGACCTTATTACTTCTCATGCAGATTATAATAAGAACAAAATTAGGAATACATAATTAAAAAAACATGTGATTTAGCAGCTTGATTACTTCAATTATGAACTGAAAAAGTTCCGGATTTGAGTATCAAGAACATCTGATTTTGGATAGATCATAGAGTATCTGTTTAACAAGGTACCACATGAATTAAACCATCTGAATCACATTAGATTACTCTAGGTTTCTCCATTTACCTACTACTGCTGCTGCTATGGCCATTGCTGCAGCAGTTGTTATTATTGTTTGACAGAATGACAATCACTGACACCCACCTATTCTTTTACATTTTCTGAGAAACATTTTCATTGCTCCCTAAATTTACAAAAGCTTTGGTTTTAGACCAGAATACGATGGTATGCATGGACAGAAGTGATATGTCTGTCTGCTAACATCCTCATCCAAAATTTGTTGTGAGATTACTGATTGAACTTTGTCATTAAAAGTTCATGGATGAAAAGCCTGGGCTTAGCAAAACAATTTTTCCTTTGTTATTACATCCAGTCATGCCCCTTGAAACTCAAAACCAAAAATGTTTACCATTATACTAGATAATGACATTAATTAAGAGGCAACAAAGAACATGAATTGTAATTGTTGCTTAAGGAAAACTTATAGAACGTGAACAAATAGCTATGACGATACCTTGAGCAATGGGAGAATATGCAATCAAAGTTATCCCAAGTTCATCACAGGCTGCTTTCACTCCATTGTCCTCAGGTGTTCTATATATAAGGCTGTAATTCACTTGGTTTGAAGCCAGTGGAATACCCCTTTTCTTAAGCTTCTCATAAGCATTACGAAGTCGGCTTTCTGAATTAAGAAATTATGTGCATCAGTTCATACAGGAAAAGTTGAATTCATGTTGATTTCTATTAGAAACTAAATCAAGGTTACATGCTTTCTATTAACCATTTTTCTTTTCCTTTTTCTTTTTGGGATAGCGTGGAGGAATCGGCATGGTTAAGACACAACTGAATGTCAATTGTCAAATCCCTTTTCACTATTTAGGCAATAGAAATTATAAGTTACCACTGTAGTTTGAAACGCCAACTGCCTTCACAAGGCCCTGCTCCACAGCATCTCCAAGGCCATCAATATACCCTGTAATGAATTCCAATAAATTGAGCTGCTCCTGAATTTGAATGTCATTGAATTCCTTAAAATCTCAATTCTATTAGCTATATGTAGTCATTTTCTCAATGAAATAATTGTGTGACAAATGCACCACCTTCATTTCCCCATATTCCAGGCCTGAACACCATCAAAATATTGATAAGTAACTACGTCTTGGGGAAACACTTGAAGGAAATCACACATAACCAGGTACATACCAATGGAGTTGATAAAGCTCTACTGAAGAAACTCCAAGACGACAAAGGGAATCCTTAAGGGCATTTAGAACACTCTGACGTCCTAGCCTCCATGGCAAAGCAGAAAACTTTGTTGCAACAGCCACTTCCAATTCAGGATTTGTTTCCTTTCTTTCCTTGATAAATCTCCAAGAAAGTAGTAAATTTGGAATATAAGAACAATATGCTAGAAGTCATATGTAGCACAAAGTACTCTATGTTAAATGCAAATCACATTTTGAGAATATACCTCCCCAGGAGACTTTCTGAAGTGACAGCACCAAGTGAGAGCTGTCAAATAGAAAATAACACTTATTTTCATGGCAATCTATTGAGAAAAAAAGAAAACTAAACAGCAGTCAGTCCTCACCTTAGAGCCATAAAATTCAGCAGTATCAAAAAAGTTTATACCACAATCAACACTAACATCGAAAGCAGATTTAGCAGCCTTCATTTTCCTATCTGTCGTCATTATAAAGCAAAGGAAATGTTAATATGTCTCATTGAAAAGAAACTTAAATAATAACAACTTAGTTAAAAAAAAAAAAAAAATGCACTAACGCATATACAGGTTTGTATGCATGGGTAAAAGAGAGGGAGCAAATTAAACCAAAGGTCAGAAAATGCAACAATTTCCCAGTAAATGAAGACAAATTGAAGGCCGAGTCAGCCAATAAAAAGCAATGGATGTTCTGCATCTTTTCATAACAGCAATAAGCAACAAGAAATCAGTTCAAGTAAAATAGAAAGGATAATTTGTTGTCAAAATAATAGTCCCTGATAAAATATGGTCACCAAATACTTGTTTCAGCATGCTAAAATAACTGTTTCATTTTCAATATGCCAACATTAAATTCAAATGATTTGCACAGGCATTATTTATATTCATTCATATATGCGATGTGATCATTAATACAACAATTACAAGTATAAAGGGAACCACACACATAACACGATTATGCAATTATTGCAATTTCTGAGCAGGCCAAGCACTTGGACCAACCAATCCCTGCATTCACAAACAATAGCAAAACCCATATACTATTGATTACGAAGAAAAAATGAGCTTAAGCGTTTAAATTATTTCCCCATAGAACTTTTTATATTTAAGCAATTGAATTTGGAATTTACCATCCCACCCAGAGTTGTTCCAGTAGCTAGTGTCACCCCATGACCAAGCTCCAATTCCAAGCCTTGTCACCATCAAATCAGAGCCTCCTAGTTTTACTTTATCTTCGTCTATTTTAGACACAGACGCAGTAGCACTTTCAGAAGCAGTAGCTCTCACTCTAGGAATTCTTCTGTGACTAAAAACAGAGAGACATGAACCAAAACTACTGTTAACTTGCAAAGCCATAATGTCCTACAATTCGATCACAGTTGCCACAACTGGATGATAAATATCTTTGATCTGGGCAATGGGTGGTGATATAAAGAAGAGGACATGGTTCCAGACCACCACATGTTTCACGCGGAGCTGACGGCCCACGGAAGTTTTGGCAGTATCTGTAAGGAAAGAGTCGTGCTTTGGTGACCGTGGGATCCGAATTTTTATGAAATAGGACACTTATTGATGTCTCTGATAGAGACCGATCGAATGATGTTAAATTTCATATTCACAAAAAATGTTAAAACAGTAGAAACATGTTATGTTTATTGGAGAAGTACGTATACTGTATTTGTACAAGAATTTTGTAACTTCGTACCCTCACAACAGTAGCAGCAAATTTTTTGCCTGTAAAAGCAGGTAGTAGGTTCGCATCTTCTCTTCTCTTTCTCTTCAACCCCTTGCCTTTTTCAGTCGCCACACTTTCACTACTGTGTCGCTGCCGCCGATGAAACCTCCCTCCTCTCCTCCTCCATGCCACCGACGTTGCCATAACCAAAGTTTCAGGTAATTACAAGGTCGCAATGGAAGCAAACAACTTCACTTGTGAATCAGATCTGAGTAGCTTGTACCATTCGTCGCTCCATTCTCCGCTAGCCAGCAGGCTAGAATAGAGTTTCACTCTTCTTAATTTCAACTTCGATTTCGTACATAAACCCTCAATTCCCTTCTCCCTCTCTTAAATATATATACTGCTAACGGTGCTAAGGCTAGTGTTTTTTTAGTACTGTATTGCTTTTGATTTAGTGGCGTCTTTAGCTATAGCTGCCTTAGAGATTTACAGTCTGTTTGGATTGAGATTTTTGAAAAGGCGACAGAATTTTTTTAAGGTTAAAACACTCTAATACCTCTAATACCTTCTCTAGAAAGTAAATGTTCATAATGGGATAAAGATTTTGAAAGGTTTAAACTCATCAAATTGGTTTAAAACCTTTCAAAATCTCAATTTTCTCAGCTAATCAAATTGGTGGATTGAGAAGGTAAAGTTTATTTTATTTTATTTTAATCAATTTAATTTTTTGTTTTTATTTTATTTTTATAATTTCTATTTAACCTTTTTCTTAAAACCTAATAAATCACTGTCTTTATGGCAACTATTGCTTCTTTTTTTTTTTTAGATAGTGCAAAAGCTATCTTTTTTAGGTACAATTTTCATATTATTATTAAATGTTCTTATGTGAAAATATTACTCCTGCGTATTGTTATGAATTGCTTTCTCATTTACTTCATGTCGACTTGATTAATTCATAGCTAGATGAACTCGCAATAATCAAGTTCCTCCATTTGTTAATATATAATGTTCCACAAATCCCTTTTGGTTGCTTTGGGTTTAATTTTATTTTATTCTTTTATGAAATCATGTCGATGAGATTTATTGTGGCTTCGGAGTAGTAATTCAAGCATTTAGGGTGACTAATCATGTCACAAATAATGGGTTCCCATAGAACGTAGATGGCATGTCAACGTAGATGAGAAAATATTACAGTCCCTGCAATCCACAGGACCAGATTTAAGAAAGAGGTGAGGTTTTCGTTTCTCTGTTTGGCTCCTAAGAAAGTGAGGGAAATACAATAATGATTAAAAAGTCCAGAAGAGATAATTCTTTATTTATTTATTTATTTTTTTGTTGAAACTAAAAGAATTCATTCACCCTTTGTTTGGTTGAGAAGAAAAGAAAATAAAGGAAAAGAATTAAAATTATTTCTCATATTCGGTTTGCAAAAAAGAGAAAAAAAAAATGGAGAGAAATTATATCAATAGAAATGTATCTCTATTTTGGAGAGAAACGAAGAGTTAAAATAAGTAGGACATGTTAAATTACTAAAATATTTTTAGTTTATCTTTATATATTATGTATTTTAAGTGTTAACAAAGTAAATTTATACTTAATGAATTTGAATATCTTCTCTACAAATAAGAGAACCAAACAAGAGAATAAAAATTAAATTTCTTTTTTCTTTTCTCTTATTTAATTTCTCTCTAGTTTTCTTACACAATTGATGCACCAAACATAGGGTCAATAAAAATCAGAAGCTAATACATCAGAAAAAAAAAGAAAAAAAAAAAGAAAAGTGGACTAGAATTCCACCTCATGGAACCTAACATAGAACCAGCAGCTTTAACAATCTTGTGAGCTACTTGATTCGCAGACCTCCTAGCAAATATGAAGTTGCAATTATAGCAATATGAAACAAGACGATGATAATTGTCCATAAGTAAATGAAAGTAAGAAATACCAAGTGACCTATTACATAATGCTTGATAAAGAACCAAGGTATCCATTTCAATAACAACATTAGAGAGACCCAAGCCTTTGACCCAACTCAAAGATTCCCTAACTTCCAAAGCTTTAGTCGTCTTAAGATTTTGGATCCCAACAAAGATCCCAAATTTCGCAGCAATAAACTCACCCACATTCACTTAAAGAACCCCTGCCCTGGCGTCACCCATCTGACATAGCCATTATCACTGCTGCCCCTCATTGGGCAATTCCTTCCCACACACAGCTGAGCAACCTTCAATTGGAACTAGGAGTGGCTATGAGCAAGTTCAAAATCAGTCAAAACTGGCCCTAAACAAATCTGAAAGTGAGATCGAACTGGCTCTGAACTGTGGAGGGATCGGTTCAAGGCTTCTTTCCCTTTTGATAGAATCGAAAATTGTCGATTCTTGAACATGAATCAATAGTTCTCAAACCACATATGTATATGTTGCAATAGTTTTTTTAATTTTTTCCTTATAAAAATAGCCTTAACCAATTTTTTTTTTTATATTCTCTCTCTCATTTTCACACTCTCTATTTATGCTCACACTCTCTAGAATTTATAAATCTATACTCAGTCTCTCTCTAATTTTTTTTTTCACAAACGTATATATACATAATTTCTTTTCTTTTAATATTATTTTCTTCATTCTATTTTTATTTTCTAAATTCTATATAACTATATTAAAAAAAAGTTAAATTTTAAGGGAAGAGCATCCAACCAATATTTTTGGTAACAAAATCAAGTTCAAACCCTTTTTAAATTTTTTTAACATTGTATGAGCAAACTGGAACTAAAATCATGAATTGAAATCGGCTGGTTCTAAATCAACCTTAAATTGCCCTAAAGGCAATTTCGATCCGGCTCCAATAAAGGTGGAACCATGAACTGTTGGTTCTTGAACCAGAATTGGCGGTTCCTAAATTGTGCCACCCTTAATTGGAACATATGAGAACTTGCAAAGTTAACCATTTGATGAGCAATATAAGCCTTTTGACTCCATACTACATCATTATGATTCTTCCAAATGACCCAGCGTATCATCATAGCCAAACAACATTCCTCCAAGTTACATTTGTAAAAAATTAAGCCCAATGATGTGACGGTTGTGATGAGTGTAAAATATCCTTATATTTAAGTTATGAGTGCATATCTTGACAAGTAATAAAGTGTACAAGATTATGATATGATTTGCACAAGGATCACACAATAAGTATTAAACTTTATGTTCTTGTATTATTTAGATATCTAAGTAAAAGGAGGTTTAAACTAACAATTGTAACTATTTTAACTATAAATAAAGTAATTGCAAAGAAAACGATGAATAGAAAAAGGTAGATAGGGTTTCAACCTGTTAACTACTTATGGCTTCTAATCTTTCATTCAATTAATTCATCCATCTAGTGTTACTATCGATCACTTAAGTGATTAATTAATCTCTCATGAGTATCAATTAACATACAAAAATATGTTAAACTAAAAGTCTCTCAACATAATAGTTAAACATCATGTTATTGTCAAACAATGCAAGATCCCAATAATAACAATAAACTACTAAGGTATCTCAACACATAATAGATTAAGGAATCATTGAAAGTCCATTTCATGAAAAACATTTCTCGATAGTCATTTCACCAAACTCAATATTATTAAAGACTCTTTAATCAATAATCATGCATGCTCACAATGATTAATACAATAAAAAGAACTTAGATTAGAAAACTAAAAGAGTTAAATATGATCCATCTACAACCCTAGCTTAAAGAAAATTAGCTCATAATGGAAGAAAGATAAGAAGAAAATATCAAACTAATGATATTGGAAGCCATATATTTCATCCTTTAAGCTCTTGCTTGAATGCCCCTTAATCTCCTCTTCGCTCTTTAGGTTGCTCCTTAACTCTTTATTTACTTGTTTAAAGCTTTTGGATGGTTCTTAATTGCTTAATTTCATAGGTTTTAATCTCCTTTTATAGTTCTCTTGAGGTGTTTTCTAATTAGGAAGCTTGAAAAATTCGGCTTGAGAGCAATTAGAAGAGAATAAAAAAGTAGGGTTTACTTTTCTTAAGGATCACGGTTAGGAGCATGGTCGTGCCGCTTTGCAATTTCATTCTAGATTCTATAGGCACGATTATGTCTAGAAGGAGCATGGTCGTGTCTCTTGGGTGTGCTTCTTTCTTCAACTTTTGCCTTATAAAAGCATGGTCATGTCTGGAAAGAGCATGACCAGGAGCATGGTCATGTTTGGAAGAAACATGGCTGTGTTTAATTATGACCTATTTTTCACCATGAAGATAATCAAAGTAGCTCAAGCACAAAACATAAAAGTTGTAGCCCTGTTTGTTAGCTTTCCAATACCTTATGAATCACCTCATTTGGAGTAAGGATGAGTAAACTGGTCGATTCAGTTTTTTACTAAAATCAGTCAAACTGAATTTTATATTTATAAATTTAATTGAATCGAAATTTTTTAAAAAATCAAATAAATCAAATTTTACAGATATACAAATGGAAACAAACCGAACTTAAAAAATTTCAGTTCAGTTTGATTTAATTTAATCAAATTATATATATTCTAAATCTAGTTTGATTTATTAATAATTTAGGTTTATTCAATTTTTTATATAAAAATCAAACTGAAAAATCGAAATCAATTTTTTTTAAAATGAAAATTAAACTGAATCGAATCGAACCAAATTAGTTTGATTGAGTTTTTCAATCCGATCTGATTTTTGCTCACCCCTAATTTGGAGTTCTATAAAGAGAGTTTATGGCCAAAATGATGATTAGTGTTCCAAACCTGGGAACATGAAACTATCATAGCTTCTTTCATATTTTTCGGGCCATTTTTCTTCCATTTTAAACCTACAAAATATAAATTTACTTTTCTTTAACCTTTTTAGATGCAAAATTAACATAAGATCATCAATATTTGGAAGGAATTAGTTATAAAATATATGTAAACTATGCACCAAACAACCAACCATTCTCTAAACATTCTCACAATGCTCCCAATAAAACTAATAGAAGAATAATACTAGTAATCATAAACAAAAGTACAACAAACCAAGCTATGCATAATTGACTTAGCCTCAATTGAACTCACAAGAGACATGCTACTAGCCTCAATATGCCTAGCACAAAGCATATTAGTGGTAAGAAAAACATTAAAATAAGCTCTCCAAAGGCAGTTTTTGACTTTTATAAGAACCTTCAAACTCCATAATTTTATGCCAAAAAGGTTGCAATTTAGTAGGCTCCAAGGCATTAGACATGTTCATGATCAATTTATAACTGCTCTACATAGTATAGAAGCTTATAGAATCTTTACTCCAAAACCAACAATTTTTTATATTTCTACAACTAATGGGAATTTGCAAAATAAGGTCCTCTGTATGGTTGAACAAATTAAAGATAATATCAAAATCCTAACCCATTTGATATGGAATCATAATTTGTTGAATTTAATGTCTTTTAAACCTTGGATTGCATAAGAGGAGATATAAGGATAGTTATCATCAAGAATCCAAAGGGTCATTCTAAATGACACATCTAAACCATTACCTACCCGAACATGAAGCCTTTCTTCAACAATACTTTTCACTGCAAGTACACTCCTCCATACACAATTAGGATTGTGATTAAGATTAACTTCAAGAAAAGAAGAATTAGGAAAATACCTCACTTTAAAAACTCTAGAAATGAGGGAATCCTTATTCACCATGTAAAATTGATACAGTTTCTTATATCTAATTCTTGCATTTGATTTAGAGCAACACATGTGATCTCATTTCATCCAGGTAATGCATTTTTTGTCCTTTTTATTAGTACCCCATCAATAAGAGTTCATCATGCATTCCACCTCTGTACATAAATCCAAAGGAAATAAAAATACACTCATTGTTTAGTTTGGCATCACTTAAGCAATAGTCTATAACAAAATTTCCTTCCCCCACAAGCTAAAGAAATTTCTTATTCCAGCCCCCAATTCCTTGCCAAACCTTATCTTTTATGTAAGCAAAGGTCTCATTTTTCTTTTAGTCTAATAGAATGGGTTGACCAAGATTATATCCTATATAGCTAGCAATTGGATGTTTAGCTTAGTACAAAGAGAAGAACTCACTTCTTGACTTACATTTTTATTGAAATGGATAGACGACTTATGGGATTAATAGCTTAATCTGAGGCTCTTTAATAATTTTCAAGTACTCAACCTAATCGTCTAGTACTCCCTTAAGCTGTAGAGTTATTAGGTATGTTTATACCTTACTTGAAATACATCAAGACAATAAGTATATTGTGGCTTTTACACAATTCCTTTATAAGTTTGTGTCACTTCATTAACTATTGAATTTTGCAAAAAAGGATTAAGCATTCAGGGGTTAGATATACTGATCATACTATGGGTTATTAAGGAATGTTTATAAATTTATGGTTTTAATTTAGTTAGGAATTGTTTCTTTTTTTCTTATGGACAAACATTATAAAAACCTTTATGGGAATGTTTCTTTTATATATGCATTGTAAGATGTTTCATTTTAAATTAAATTAAGAACTAAACATTATGATTTTGCTTCTTTGAAGATATATAGAGAATATGGACAATTTTAGAAGTTTTTAAAGCAATTAGAGGAATAAATTAAAGAATGTACAATTTTGGAGAAGTAAGGCAAAGTGTTAATCTCAAGAAAAAAAAAGGGGTTCTAAAGGAAACAAAAATGAAAATAAAAGAATCTCCCTTTGCATGGCATAATGCGTGGTCATTAATTTTGCATTGCTTCAAGAATGATTATGCGATTTTACATGGCCTTATGCATGGTCATACATGTTTGTATAAGAGTCTACATTTAAAGACCAAAGGGATGGAAAATTCTAAACTTGCATAGCTTATGCATGATCATGCAAGTTTGCATTTGTTTATGTATGATAGTGTAACTCTACGATTATGCTTCCTAAATTCAAGATTTATCTTCCTTTTTTGGATTTCTATCCATTTTAGCACCCTTTCGCACTATATAAAGGGAAAAAGAATATGAATACAATCATCTTTTGACTTGGAAATCAAAAGGAGGCTTTGAAGGGTGATTATATTATTCATTGGTACTAGATTGGAAGACTCAGAGGGGATTTTGACTATTCTTTTACAATTGTTCTTTCATTATGTTTATGATCATAGTTTTTTCTTTTGTCATTATGTTTATGATCATAGTTTTCTCTTCTTTCATGATGTTTATGATCATAGTTTTCTCTTCTTTCATTATGTTTATGATCATAGTTTTCTTTTTATTCTCTGAGTTTTCAATTTTTGTTATGAGTAAATACTTTGTTTTTTCTAAGGAGTAAGGAGTAACCTTTTATGATTTTTAAGGTATGTAATATGAATTGATTTTAATACAATGCTTTTGCTTTCTTAATCTATTAATTATGTGACTCATTGTCTTGCATTATTGAGAGCTTCTTTTATGTATGATCTTAGATACTATGTTAAGTAGTAATAATGGAAGCATAACAATTAATAGACTTAGGAGTTTGTTACTTTGAGATAAGAACAAGTCTAAGAAAAACTTAATGAACTTTTGTTAAATTCTTGTGATCACAAAAATAAATATAAGCTTAATAGATATATACCTAGTATAGCTCAAGAGAATATGTTAGATACTTAATAGTGGATTTTATTTAGGATTAAATATAAATATAATTGAAATTTGATTAGAAGTGTGATGTGCTGAAACTCTATCCCCTTAGAAGCTCATCCTATTACAAGACATCTCTTGAATTTCTAAGATGATTATTGTTAACAATTATTAGTTTCATTCTTTTCTATTAATTGAATTTGCTAGATGATATTAGACTTTAATTATTTTGGTACTTGTAACTATCTTTGAGGGAATGATATTTTACTTATCATTATATTATTTGTAATGATTTGTGCAGTTACAAATTTCCAATAACTATAAGTTATGAGTATGACGTTTTGCATATATAAAGGATGTGATGAAAATATGTTAAAGTGAAAACATATATTAGTGAATGATTTTCATAGTGATTGATTATTTATTACATGGTTTATTTTTTTACTATTTTAATGATAAAATATTATTTATAATGCACTGCATTTTCTCTTATTTCTTATATTTTTTTATATAGTCAAACTCTATTAGTTTGTCTTGATATAATATAGTCTTAAATTACATTTTAAAACTTTGAAGTAGATTATAAAATTTAAAATGAAGTATAAAGAGATTAGGATAAAATTATTTTATTCAAATGAAAAAGTTATTTGAATCAATTTGATTTAGGATCAATGTAGGTTAATTCATTAATAATACGAGAGATTGGTTATATATATATATATATATATATATATATATATATATATATATATATATATATATATATATATATATATATAACAAACCCGGACAA
>CATIWR010147210.1:0-16423 GCA_949677035.1 Omphalea diandra
TCAGTATTTTGAGGCATAACTCCAATTCTTAACTACATGCAATGCCATTTTAAATGTAATTAACTTATGTGAAATACTTATAACTTTTGTGTTTTTAACTTCCTTAAAAATCTCTTTCTAAACCCATGAAACTCATGATTCGATTTATGGAGCAAAAAAGTATGAAAATCTAGATTTCATTTCCTTAGTTCATTTCATGATTGTGTATAATCTAACTTGACGTTGCTGCACTAGTTTGTGCAAATCTGAAGCTATGTTTATCCAAATGAGTTAATTCTTTTTCCTACTCAAACTAGGCATTTGAGACTATCATATACATAAATTTCAGTTCTAAAATATGTACTGTACAATTTATTATGAATTTTTATATTCTAATCTGTCTCCTGCAGCCCCAATCTGGGCAAGTTTCATTTCTTTTAGCACAATTCTCAACATACATAATAAATTACAAAACTGATTTGCAGAAAATTTGTTCACTCATCAATGAACATTTTTCATATTTTAACCTTTGCCTAATTCTGACTCTAAAGTCATCAAGTTTAATTTTTAAATTCAGGCTGCCATTAAATACTGTACTCAAAACAGTCCCCATAATGCTATCATAACTTGCATAATAAAAGTTCAATTGAGAAATCCTTTTACAGACATCTAAATGAGACCTATCCTACAAGTTTTATGTTTCTTACTTTTTCTAATTCCTCCTTTATGTCTATGAAATCTTAGGTGCAAGTTTCTGCTCTAGAAACAGAGTAACCGAGGTTTTACTTCCCCTTTTCTTATCATCACATCAACATGGACTTCTGTATTACTCATTCTAACAAAGAAGACTCTACAGTTCCAATAACACTATCCACAACCAAACAAAGGATAAAGCATTAGGAACTTAAATATTCTTATCATCCTAACAAAAAAACCCTTATTTTTCAATGGTAAAAATACTTTTTCCACAATTTTCATCGTGGAAATATCATTCCATAATAATGATAAAGGCATAAAATCTATTCCTTCCAAGAAGAATAAACTAAAAAAGAACAATAACATAATAAAAAAACAAGCTAGTATAAAATTCTCCACATCTAAACAGAAAATAAAGCAATAACCACAATGCAGCTTCCCAGCTTTGCTGATCCACATGAAGACAAACACAATCTAAAAATACAAGGATAATCCGCATGAAGAAACATACAATATGATTCTCACATCATGATCACCAAATCCCACATAAACACAGAACCCTATAATTTTTGGTTAGTGCCAATATGTCTTCCTTTGAGACTATGCCCAGAACCAACTTAACCAAACCTTGTTAAAGTTTCAACCAGACCATACAATGATTGTATTTAGATTTTGCTTAGGGATCATAACTGGTAATGATGTGTTTCGATGTCTAAGGAGATTGTACAAGTGTGTTAAGCCTGCTCTCAATTTCAACCAGTCACCATACACAAACAAAATAACACCACAAATAAACACATCTCATAAAATACACAAAATAAAAAAAGACAAAAAATACCAAAACAGCATTACAAACCTGGTAGTGGGGGCCTCTTTCTTATACACCCACCTGGGTTTTAAAAGTCTAGTCTTTGCCTTGTTTTACAAAGTTCAGGCACTGGTAGAAAGAGTGAAATTAAGGTGAATTTCGAGCCCGGTTAGTCATCTTTTTGGTCGCTGAAGAAGAACAAAACAGTTGATAGGAGGGAGAAGAAAACAGTGGGGACCAGCGTAGGGGGGAGCAGAGGATGGGCGGGAGGGAGCTGGGCTGGGGGCTGGGCGGTGCAAAGAGGAGAGAGAACTAAATCCATAGGTAAAAAAATATGTGATACTATTGTTTTTTTAATTTATTATACGTATAATTTATTCATATTATATATAAAAACATGATTTATAGTATTTAGAAAATATTATTCATAAAATTTATTTGTAACAAAAACCAAATATTGTTTTAAATAATATTATTTGCCTATAAATTTTAATCTATAGATAAATTTACTGTATAAAATTTATCTATAAATTTTAATCTGTAGATAAATTTACTTATAAATTCTAATATGGAGGTAAATTCACATACAAGTACTTTTTCATAGGTAAATTTATCTACTCTTTAAAATTCAAAGATAAATTTACCTGCAGATAAAAATTATAGATATTTACCTATGATTTCTATTAAGTAGATAAATTATAATTATATTATCACGTTTTTCTATATTTTTCATTTATATATTATACGTATAATTTATTTATGTTATGTGTAAAGCTATTCTTCATAATATTTAGTAAAAATTATTCATAAATTAATTTATAATAAAAATCATGTATTATTTTATAATATTATTCAATTTTTATTTTTATTTTTCTTATATATAATTTATTCATATTATGTATAAAAATATTGTTTATAATATGTAGAAAAATATTATTCATAAAATTAATTTATAATAAAAATCAAATATTATTTTTAAATTATATTTATAAATGCATAAATATTATCTACATATTAGAATCCGTAGGTAAATTTATCTAAGAATCTCAATATGTTAGGAAATTTACCTACGAAACAGAATCTGTAGGTAAATTTACTTATGAATTATAATATGTCGTTAAATTTTTGTAGGAAAACCATCAAAAAATTGTAGGTAAGTCCTAAATATTTTGGCATGCACTCTTCACTCTTAATCACCGAAGAAATTTTTTTTTAGGGAAATTCTATAGGTAATCTGTCAGTAATTCGCAGAGAATTACCTATGAAAATTGTTAGTAGTTATTCTATAAGTAATTACCTATGGAATTTATTCCCTAGGTATTCCATAGGTAATTACCTAGGGAAAATTCCCTAAGTAAAATTTGTAGGTATTTTACTTTTTTTTTGTAGTGATATATGAAGCAAATAATATGTAAAATGAATTGAAAAATAAGAAGTAAAGTTAATTTTCTATAAAAGTAATGCTTATATCTTATTGGCAAAAGAGGAGCTAGCCAAACCCAAAATCTCTATTTTTAATATTGAAAAATGTATTTTCTCATTGTAAAAAAATAATTATTATAATTAAATCTATAGTCAATAGTAATTTTTATTTTTAGTGATGTTATTTAAATGTCATAAAAAAATATCATAACAAATAAATTTATTATGAGATTTATAGTAAACGTTAGAATAAATATTGTAAAAGAATAAATAAAATGACATTTAGTATAAGTGTCAATTAATATTAAGAGAATTGTTGCAATAACTAAGACCTTTAGTGACATTTACTGAAAATGTTACTTTTATATTAAGAGGAATGTGAAAAATCTTACCAATTTAAACAAGAGAGGCAAGATTGATGAAAGGTAGAGAGAGGATTTACACTGGTAATACCCAACCTCGAGCTTAGAATGTAGCTCGTTGGATTGAAATATTGCGAATATGATGAACGACCTTTATAGGTATCCAACAAACAGGCTCTCCAAAAACAATTGGTGTGCTAGCACTAGGTTTTTCTCTCTCTAAAACATTTTTTGAAAATAATGTGAATGTTATCATTTGCTCTTAGATAACTTTAAATGTACATATATATCCTAACCATTAAGATATTTATACCAACTCAGTTTCTTAAAAGATACTGATAAGATAATAAACTATTTTGTTTTAACATTTAAAATGAAATAAACTTCTAAATAATTAAGATAATATCTCTAATTATCTTAATTATAATAGAGAAAGTAGTAAACCCAATTTCACTTTAGGCCCATTTTGTGTGCAACCTTATAGGTTCACATGATATTGGTAATGATTGAAAACCTATTTTTAATTCACAAGTTATAAGTGATCTTTAACAAGACATTATGACTACCCAAATTATGTGAAAGTTAATAATCTGGCATAATCTATTTTACAAATAGTATTATAATTCTTTTGTCACATTATATCTCAAATTAACATAAGACATGGATTATGTCATTCTTATACAACTCAATTCTTTTTCAATCTCTAAGTAAACTGATGTAAAATGATATTGATAAGCTTTATCAATTAATTTTCACATGACCATGCAATCTATTCAGTCTCACTTATCGAGGGGTCCAAAGATATATTTCTCAGGGGTAAATTCTTTCTCAATCACTAATATTCATCTATATGATTTACTTCATATCTAATATCAGTATATATGATTATCATATTAAAGATAATGTTGGACTGCATCAAACATGAAGTTCATTATATTTAAATCCATGGTGATTTTTATGTCAAAGGATTAAGTTAATACTTACATGAGAATTACTTATGACTATTAATCCATTTAGTATACTCATAGCAGATTAGTCCAATACAATGCTTCTTAAACATGTATTTATGTGTTTAATTTAATATCCCATATTTATGATAAGTAAGACATAATTATCTATAAGAACATTTACTAGTGTCTTCATTCATGATTATCCCATCAATAATGATCAATTAGGGACAATTTAGAATAAAATTCTTTACACCTAAAGGTTTTATTATCAAGTCACATACTTGCTGACATTACGTAAAATTAATTATTCATGAAATTTATAACCTAGTTGTAAACAAAAGAGATATTTAATAAATATGCAACCATGAAATTATTAAGAAATATCCATTATAATAATTAGCCTAGGGCACATAACTAATAGTCCCACTTGTACTAGGCCCAATAAAAAATGTATCTAATACCCATTAACCTAGCATGACTCATTTGCTTTCATTGTGACAGTGGTTTGGTGAATGGATCAACAATGTTGTCATTGGTTTGCACTCTGCATATCTTTACATTGTCCCTCTCAATGATCTCTCAAATGAGATGAAAATGCCTGAGTATGTGTTGGATCATTGAAATGATATTGGTTCCTTAGCCTCTGCTTTGGCTTCATTATTATCACAGTATAAGTCCACTAGATTGGAAATGCTAGGAACAACATCCAATCTAGTGATAAATTTCTTGATTTAAATAAATTTCTTAATTGCTTCAAGATGGCTATATGCTCAGCTTCTGCTATAGAATAAGCCACGATGTCTTCCTTTGAACTTCTCCAGCTCGGTACACTATTTAAACAAAATGCATAACCTAACTGCGATTGAAAGTTGTCCTTGTTGGACCGGAAGCTAGTGTTTATGTAGTCGCTCACAGTTAGCTCATCATCTTGTCCTCTATTTATTAAGAATGCATCTTTAGTCCTTCTCAAAGTACTTAGGGATATTCTTAACAACTTTCCAATGATTTCACTTGGATTTGACTAGTACCTACTTATTATGCTTAGTGTATATGAGATATCAAATCAAGTACATACCATGGAATACATGATAGATTCCATAGTATAAACATATCAAATCCTACTCACGTGCTCTCGCTTATCTTATATCTGTGGACATTGAGTTTTGCTAAGAGTTATGCCATGTGACATTGGCAAGAATTCTCTCTTGGAATCTTGCATGCTGAACCTATTCAGTATCTTATCAATGTATATACTCTAACTTAGGCCAATAAGCCTTTTAGATTTATCCCTATAGATCTTAATGCCTAAAATGTAGGCAATTTCACCTAAGTCTTTTATTGAAAACAATTCCCTAGCTATAATTTAACATCTTGTAGAGTAAGGATATCATTTCCAGTGAGTAATACATCATTAATATATAGCATAAGGAAAACTATTGCTCTCTTGTTAATCTTCTTGTAAACATAAGGCTCATCTTTATTTTGAATGAAACCAAACTCTTTGACTGCTTCACCAAAATGAAGATTTCAACTTTGAGAAGGTTACTTCAATCCATGAATGGACTTTTGAAGTTTGCAAACCTTTCTAGAATTCTCAAGATGGACAAAACCTTTTAGTTGTCATATACACATCCTTAAGAAGATTACCATTAAGAAATGTTGTTTTGATATCCATTTGCCATATCTCATAATCATAATTTGTAGCCATGGCAAAGAGAATCTGAATGGATTTAAGCGGGAGCTGTTGGTAGGACAACCACTTACGGTGGTTAGAGTTCACCATCAATGACAGATGATGACACTACCCATACCAAAACATAGATTGAAAGTCCCTAAGAGGTGGTAGTGTAGTTAAACTTTTCTCTATTTAGTCAAAATTGGTCAAAACCATAAAAAGGCCAAAAAATTAACTGGCCAACACCACTAGTATAGGTTATTTTCGATAATGCTAAGTATCAAATCGAAGCTAGGCATGTCATCTTTCCAATGCCACCAACCACTCTTGATTTGGGTGTTAGAATCAATAGATATGATTATTTAGAGTTTGGTGTATTTTTGCCTCTATTGCCATATACACGCCACCATCACTGATGCTGACACTGTAGGTCGTTTGTTGCAAGTCCAAGTTGCTAGTGTTGGTTGTATGGTCTAGTGGTGGCAATAACACATCGAATGAAAAAGGCAACCCCCTTCCCTCTCTCTCTCTCTCTCTCTTCCCTTCCTTTCTTTCTTTTCTTCTTACTAAAATCTACTTAAATAAAATCTCACTATGAATAAATCATACGTAATTTGATATCAAAACTCATTTAAAATATTTATAATAATAATAATAATTACCACTATTATTACCTTTATAAAAATTTTCAATCATACAATATAATTAAATTTTACACTTAGAAATAAAATATAATATTAAAATTACATATACATGAATCCAAATCATTTCTCTAATAAAAATTACTCTGACATTATTTAAATATCTAAATTAAAATTTTTAATTCAAATAAATTACCAGTAAATATATTTTTAATAACTCAAATATTCAATAACTCTAAGGAAAATATCATTTATAAATTTTAGGGTATTACACCTCAAGCTAATACCCCTTAGGCATTCTCAATACCTCAAGTTGACACCTCGGTTTGGGATATTATAATCTCTCTCCTTAGATTCATAACATTTTGGTTACGACTTGGCTTATAACTGGGCTCATCCCATTAAGTTACTAACTATGCTTATTCAGGATTTAGCCATTAGGTATTGCTATTTGCTAGTGCCTCAAGTGGCTTAACCTCATCTTTAACTATAGGCAGCCCTTTCCTTATAGGCCTAGTAGCTCCATATAAATTTTTGACCTAAGGTGGCTCTAATACCAGTTATAATAGCTTAACTATCCTATGTAATATACGAATAGCGCCAAACCATACTACATAAAATGGTTAATCTAGATTATTACAGTAGTTATGTTGAAACTTGTATATAATTTTTGTTATTATATTTTCATAATCTTTAAGCACCTTAAGTTAACATCTTTAGACATTCTAAGCTCCTTAAGCTGACACCTCAGTTAGAGATGTTATAATCTTCATTCCTTAAACTCATGACAACCTTGTCACAACTTGGCTTACAACTAGGCACATGCCATTAGGTTACTAAATGTGCTTAACTAGGATGTAGCCCTTAGATATTATACTTCATTAGTGCCTTGGGCAGCTCCACCTCAGTTTTAACTGTGGATAATCCTCTCTCTGCAATCTTAATAGCTCTATACAAAAATTTTGACTTGTGATTGCCCTGGTACCAATTTTAGTAACCTAGATTAACTATTTTAGGCCATATGGTTTAGCCATTGTTAATAGATTATATAGGATATTTGGGTTTAAGACATTATTATAATTGCTAAACCATATGGCATATAATGGTTAACCTCATATTGTTGTAATAGTTAAGCCCAAACCTATGTATGTTGTTAACCTTTCTTATTAACTTTTTGATGTGGGATTTTCAAGCTAATCCCTAAGCACCTTAAGCTAAGACCTCTAGGGGTGAAGCACCTTAATCTGACACCTCAGTTGGGGATGTTACAATCTTTCCTCTTTGGACTTGTGATGTCCTCATCATGACTTCACTTACAACTAGGCTCATACCACTAGATTGCTAATTATGCTTAGCCTAGAAGTAGCCTCTAAGTGTTGTTGTTCACTAGTATCTGAGGTAGCTCTACCCTATCTCTAATCATTGGTAGTCCTATCCTTGTAAGTCTACCAGCTCTATGCAAATTTTGACCTAAGGTGGCTCTAATAATAATGAACCTAACTATCCTACATAACCTATGAATAATGGTCAAACCATCAAGCCTAAAATGGTTAAACTTAGGTTGTTGTATAGTTAGCCCAAACTTATATATGATGTTACCCTTTTCTTATGAACTTTTAATTTGGCATTTCTAAGCTAATGCCTTAGCACTTATAAGTGTGAAACACCTCAAGTGACACCTTAGTTAAGGATGTTAAAATCTCCCTTCCTTAGACTCATGATGTCCTCATCACAAATTAACTTACAATTGGGATAATGCCATTAGGCTGCTAATTATGCTTAAACAAGATGTAGCCCCTAAGTATTGTGGTTTGCTAGTACCTCAAATGACTCCACCTCATCTCTAACCATGGCTAGCCTTTTCCTTATAGGTCCATTAGGTTTATGTACATTTCTAACATAGGGTGGCTTGGATACCAATTATAATTGCTTGAATTCAACTATCTTTTGTAGCTTGCAAATAGTAGTCAAACCACTCAACTTAAAATTGTTAACCCAGGCTATTATAGTAGTTATGCTCAAACCTCTAAATGTTGCTAACTTTTTTTGTTAACTTTTGATAAGGAATTTCCAACCTAATTCTTAAAAACCTTAAGCTAACACCTTTAGGTACTCTCAACACCTCAAGCTGGCACCTCTATTGAGGATGCTAAAATCTGCCTTCCTTGGCCTCTTAACATCTGTTGGCCTTTAGCACCACGAAAAGGGGTTGAATTAGTTTATAAAAATTAAAATAGAAAGATAGAAGAAGATTGAAGGACACACGATTTATAATAGTTCGGGTATAATCGACCCTACATCCACTCCCCAATTCTCAGTAATTGGGTATTCCACTAACTATTAATGGTGTTTTCAAGCTCACACTAAACTTTTACACTTATGTTTTCAAAGGATCACACAATAACCTTTACATTTGTGTTTTAGAGGCTCACACAACAACCTCTACACTTGTGTTCTTCAGGCTCACACAATAATTTCTCTAGAGTGTTTTAATAGGCTAACACTTCAACCTTTACAAATGGTATTTATGCTCATACCAAATAATCTTTTAAAAGAAAATAAATGAATGAGTAGTAAAATTGCAAGAGTTTGGGTTACAAATTAATGAAATCTTTTTCATTTACATCTGTTTGGTGAGGTATTTATAGTCTCTACCCACCAAAGAGACGTTGCAATAAAACTGGTACAAAATCTTCAAAGTGTGCTAAAAAGATTTTGCATTAAATACTTGACAGGCTTCATTCGCAGTCACTACTACTCTTTCGCGGTTGTGAATTTTGAATTTCCATACGGGAGCCAAAAATTGCAGTGAAAAATCTCATTTTGTGTCTAACGGCTAATACACGTGGCAGCTTCTCATTGGTTCTCTAGAAAAATATAGTTGTTACCTTTCAACTGCTAAATAAAAGTAGCGGTTGCGAATTACTTTGTGCAAGACACGAATTCATTTGCCAGAACTTACATTCTCCATTTCACGAATCACAGTCGTTATCAACTCATAGCCTTCGTGATTTTTGTCTTCCAACAGTCACCTAGGACACTTATCATGCTCTAGTTGTGGACTTGCTGCCATCTTGAGTTACTTTGAAATTTACGGTTGCGACTGAGGCGTGACACACACCGCGAATTCGTTTGGCATTTTTAGACTCCTTTTTTTGAATAAATTGCAGTCGCGAATGACTCTGTGATTTCGCCTGCCTAATTTTCAGCATGTTTTAACATGAGTCGCGGTCACGAATCCTGGACTGCAGTCACGATTTACATGTTACTTTAGAGTTTAACAACTTTTTCCATCTCTTCTTAAGAGATTTATCTATTTCTCAAAAATCAACACTTATTTGAAATATTAATGATGATCAATCTCCTTTGTCAAGATCAAAAGAGGTTCTAGACTTAGATTAACCATCCTAGTCATCCTAGTCGAACAATCTCCCCCTTTTTGATTTTGACAACTTGGATTGATCCAAAGTGAAAAATAAGTGTAGAAAAGTAAAATTGAATCATACTTAGAATTGATGATCTCTTAAGATGCTTAGCAAAGATTTTTAAGTGTGAAATTAAGTTGCTTCTTAGTTGCTCCCCCTTAACTTATGCACTCACTCCCCCTTAATTAGTTATCTCTCTTTTGGATAACTTTTCACTCGTATCTTATCTTATCTTATCTCTCCCCCTTTGGCCATATCAAAAAGTTTAAATAAGATGAAATATAATTAAAGGGAAGGCATAAATTATTAAGGAGCATAGGAATAAGTATGAAGCAAAAGTATGCAAGGAACAAACATTAATCATAAAGATAAAAGTAATTGCTCAAAGATACGCAAGAAAGAAAAAACTTTTATAGATATACCAAATGTGGGATCACAAAGATTGCGATTACAAAAAGTAAACTAAGAAAAGAAAAAGTACACAGAGAAACCTAAAATCTAAAAGACTGGAGAATCATTGTCATATCCAGAAGAGTCATCCTCGTGCTCTTGGAGCCCACCCTCAACCTCATCTCCATTTTTCACACCTTCATCCCCATCTTGTATATTTTTGAAATCCATGAAGTTGGGGAAATGGCAAGGTAGAACTCTAAGTTTCTCTTGGAGATCCACCATATCGCTATGGAGGTGGGAAAGGAATAGAGATTGTCTCTTCATCATCCGTATAAGCTTATCAAGCTTGTTGTTGATAGAGAAGATGGATACTTTGGCCTTAGGCTTAGGTGGTGGAGGAGCATAGGGAGAAACTGCTTCAAGACGTAGACGTTTTTGCTTGGAAGCTTACGAGCTCTCCCTACACTGTACCCCAAAAGCGCCAAGAAGATATGCGTAGAAATCTGGATGAATTGCCTTGGTGTTGATGAGGTAGGTAAGGTCCAAAAGTTATGAGAGGGTAGATACTTCTTGGTGAGTAGTTTCTCCTTATCCTCATCAAAGGCTCCCATAAATCAATAGATTGCGGTAACATGAAAGGGGAGCATAAATTGATTCTTCAGCTTCGTGCTCATGTAGATTAGTTGATCCATGAGATAGCTGCCGATTTGGAGCGATTTGTTCTTCACACAACAAAAGGAATGTAAGATCCTTTTGTGAGACCTTCTCGTTCCCATCACCTCTCGTATTGATGGAGAAAGTGATGATGCGGTGAAGAATCCACAAAGGCAAAGTCTTTATGTGTTTTGCAAGAGAGGATATTGGGTCGTGTCTCACTTCGATCGAAACTTCTGCCTAAAACTTTGAGTATATAACATCGAGAGCTGAAATAATGAATGGAATGTGCTCACCGATTTATAGGTTGAAGAGGAAGGACAGTTGCTCGAAGGTGATGAAGTATGGATCCCCAAAAGCGAGAAAGATAAGACTGTATTGCCCGACAGGGGATTCCGCTTTACGACTCAGTTGAACCATGCACATGAATTCTCAGACTATCTCTTCGTACCCCAGTTCATCTCTAAAAATGAATTCATTCCAGCCAAGGTTTGACAAGAATGCTCTGATTTCGTTATGGATGCCAAATGTTTCAAGTAGAAAGGTGGAGGGTATTTTACTAGGTAGGATGACTTTGGAGAGGTTTGCCTTATATCTCTCCTTTTCTTCATGGGTCACTCCCTTCATGTAGATGAGGGAAAGAGGAGCAGAGGGTTGTGTTATACCGTTGCCTTTCTATACTCTAGAAATTCTCTTTGGAGCCATGGCAATAGATGAAGGAGACTTGAGAGATTTGAGAGTGATTTGAGGAGGAGAAGATGTCTGGAGTAGATGTGAGAAAAACACTATTGAATGGGGTATATATAGCCCTTGAAGAGGTGTATTAATAACTAAAAATGCCTAGAAAAAGATTTATGAAGGGTTGGAAACAGTTGGCCATCAAATCGCTTAAATGTGAGGTAATTACTCAAATTTGCATTCGCGAATTATCTAGTCGCGACCGCGAATTCCAGAAAATGTGAGTAACAGATAAATTTTCCTCGGGAATACGTACTGTAATGGTCAAAATTTTAAAATTAATGACCGAAATTCAGAGTGGAAAGATATTTAAATTCGGAGTGGAAAGATATTTCATGATCGTAAATTGATATTTGACAGCCTAGTGAAATTGACTTGTAATTCATGACCGTGAAGAAAAAATAGCAATCGCGAATTATGAGTCAGCAAGGATAAGAATGAATGATTTTGAAAAACTTGTGATCCATTAGAAATTAATAATAAAACCATCCATAACAATCATCAATCAAACATATCACACACACATCATAATTAAACATAAGATCAAACAAAAATTTTCACTTGAGGGAGCTTCTATCAAACATTCTCAATTCTCTTTTAATGAAGTTCATCCTTTCTTCATTTAGAGGTTTAGTGAAAATATCTACAAGTTAGTGATTAGTGTCAACGAATTCTAACATAACATCACCTTTTTATATATGATCTCTAAGAAAGTGATGCCTAATATCTATGTCCTTACTTCTAGAGTGTTGGATGAGATTATTTAAAAGATTAATAGCACTGGTATTATCACATTTGATAGAAATGTGATCAATTGTTTTGCCAAAGTCCTTCAATTATTGTTTCATCCAAAGAACTTGGGTTCAACAATAACCCGCAGCCACATACTCGGCTTTCGCAGTGGACAACGCAACCAACACTTGCTTCTTACTAACCAAAAGACTAAACATTCTCCTATAAATTGACAAGTCCCGAAAGTGCTTTTTCTATCTAAGAGACTTCCTGGGTAATCCGCATCCGAATACCCTACTAGGCTAAAGGATGTGTTCCTAAGATACCATAGTCCTAAGTGAATAGTGTCATGCAAATATTTGAAAATTCTCTTCACAGCATTCAAATGAGACTCTCTAAGAGAGGATTGAAACCTAGCACACATGCAAACACTAAACATTATATCCGACCTTAAGGCAGTAAGATAGAGTAGAGATCCGATCATACCTCGATATCTCTTTTCATCTACCATCGTACCCGATTCATCCTTATCTAGCTTGATGGTACTACTCATTGGAATTTTTGCTACCTTGCATCCTTCCATGCCAAATTTCTTTAGAATTTCCTTTGTGTATTTGGCTTGGTTAATGAAGATCCCTTCTTTGAGTTGCTTGATTTGTAGACTAAGAAAGAATTTAACCTTTCCCATCATGCTCATTTCAAATTTCCTAGTCATACACTTAGCAAAATCCTCACAAAGAGATTCATTAGTAGCACGAAAGATAATATCATCAATATAGATTTGGACAATTAAAGTGTCATGCTTGTGCTTTTTAACAAATAATGTAGTATCAACCTTTCCTTTCTCAAAATCATTTTGTAAAAGAAACAAACTAAGCCTTTCATACTAAGCTTTTGGAGCTTGTTTCAATCCATATAAGGTTTTGTTTAATTTGAAAACATGGTTTGGAAAACAATGTGATTCAAAACTGGGAGGTTGTTCAACATAAACTTCCTCCTCGATAATGCCATTTAAAAATGCACCCTTAACATCCATTTGAAAAAGTATAAAATTCATATGACATGCAAATGCTAAAAGAATCCTAATAGCCTTTAATCTTGCTATGGGGACAAAGGTTTCATCATAGTTTATGCCTTCCTTTTGGTTGTATTCCTTAGCAACCAATCTAGCCTTGTTTCTAATGATGACAGCTTGCTCATCTAACTTGTTCCTAAACACCCACTTACAACCTATAATTGGGTGTTCCTTAGGCTTAGGGACAAGTTCTCATACTTTGTTTCTCTCAAATTGGTTGAGTTCTTCTTGCTAACAAGTGCCCAACTTTCATCATCAATAGCCTCATCAATTGACTTTGGCTCTAATTGAGAAACAAATGCAAGATTATTATCTAAGAGTTAAGATCTAGTACTTACACCCTTAGAGGTATCACTAATAACTAAGTCCTCAGGGTGATACTTAGAGAATCTCCAATCTTTGGGTAGCTCTTGTCTTGGTTCATTTTCTTGTTGATGTTGTGATTCCTCATTCATCCTTGATGATTCACTTTTCTCCATGTCTTTATCGTCTTTTCTTGTAGTTTCTTTTAATTTCAGCTTTTCAAGATCACCTACAAGATCATCAATAAAAGTACCTTTTCCAAGATCAAGTTTACTAGATTCATCAAAGACAACATTCATAGACTCTTTAACTATCATAAAGCTTTTATTGAAGACTCTATATGCCTTGCTTGAGGTGAAATAGCCTAGAAAGATTCATTCATTAGTCTTGGAATCAAATTTTCCAAGATTATCCTTAGTATTCAAAATATAGCACTTACATCCAAATACTCTTAGATATGAGATCTTGGGTTTTCTATCATTCCATAGCTCATAAGAGGCTTTATTGAGAATAGGTCTTTTAAAAACTCTATTTGTAATATAACATGAGGTATTGATGGCTTCAACCTAAAAGTAATTTGGTAAGGAATACTCATTGAGCATTGTCCTAGCCATTTCTACTAAAGTCTTATTTTTCCTTTCAATAACACCATTTTGTTGTGGTGTTCTAGGAGTTGAGAAATTATGAAAAATTTCATTTTCTAAATAATAATTTTCAAATGATTCATTTTGAAATTCTTTTCCATGGTCACTTCTAATAGAAGTTATGAAGTAACTTTTTTCATTTGAAACTCGTTTTGCAAAGCTTTTAAAAGCATCAAAAGAATCATTCTTATGAGCTAGAAAAGATACCCAAGTAAACCTAGAGTAGTCATCTATAAGGACTAGTGCATAATGCTTTCCACTTAAGCTAGCACTCCTAGTAGGTCCTATCAAGTCCATGTGAATAAGTTGAAGTGGTCTAGATGTACTTATAACATTTTTTAATTTATGGGAGGCTTAATGTTGCTTCCCCATTTGGCATAGGCCACATGTCTTGTCTTTAGTGAATTTTAGCTTGGGAAGGCCTTCCACCAACTTCCCTTTGGATAGGCTTTGAAGAAGATCCATATTTGCATGCCCAAGCCTTCTATGCCATAACCAAGCTTCATTGCTTAAAGACATAAGACACTTGAAAGATTGGTTAGCCAAATTGTCTAAGTCAATTGAGTAGGTATTGTCTTTCCTTTCACCCTTGAAAATAACCTCATCATCCACCAAAGTGGTGAATCGGCATTCCCTAGGATCAAAGGTGACCTTATTACCTTTGTCACACAATTGACTTACACTCAACAAATTATGTTGTAAGCCACTAACTAGTAAGACATTATCAATTAATGAACAACCATCCTTACCTATGGTACCAATGCCGATTACCTTACCTTTGGCATTATTACCAAATGTGACATATCCACCTTCTTTCTCTTTAAGTGATATGAATAGTCTTCTATTTCCAGTCATATGTTTTGAGCAACCACTATCCACATGCCAATTACTTGTTTTGGTGGTAGTTTCATTTCCTTACAAAATGAGAGTCAATCACCTTTTCTTTGGTACCCAAGCATACTTGGGTCCTTTGGGTTTAGAAATTGAAGGGTCCTCTAATTTGAGGTGAGCCTTCCTAATAAAGCAATGTATGTTGATATGCTCATATTTCATGCAATAGTGGCATTGGAGATTAGACTTGTTGGTCTTTCTCTTATGCATAAATTTAGTATGAGTTGTAGGCCTTCTCATATCATGGTCATGTGAATGTATGCATGTGCATGTATGATGAGTAGGAGTAGAGGATTTTCTATGAGGATGGTCATGCTTTTTGTTATACATATAAGCATGGTTGGCTCTTTGAGTCTTAGCTCTAGAGTCTTGGGGAGCCTTCCCATTGCCTTTAGGCTTAGGAGGCTTAGTGCTAGGAGCACTTTTCTTCCCAATCACCTCAATGCTTGAGGTTTAAGGTTGTGAAGCCCTAACAAATGTAGTTGTAGATGCAGAGGGTGTTCCATTAAAACCTAGACCATGCCTAATTAAAGGTGGTCTTTGTGACACAATAAGACTATCTAAAGCCTCTTTTCCTTTATGGAATTTAGAGATTGAGCTTCTAAGCTCAATGACTTCTCCTTTAAGAGTGTCATTCTCATTTCTAAATGAGACTAAGGAAGAAGATGATGTAGATAATTTTTCAACAAATTTCTTGAGTTTTCATTAGAAGTCTTCAATTTATTTACAAGCTCATTCAAAGACTTATACTCATCTTCTAGTTTGGAGCACTTCTTCTTATAGGTTTTAACTTATGACTTATTGTGACATCCCAGTTACTAATCATTTAAATATCTTTCTAAGTCTATCCATTGTCATTTAAAAGACCGGAAAAAAAAAATTTTTTATTTTTTTCTTTTATCTTTTCTTTTAAGCATTATGCCTCTTATTCACCACTTAGTATTATTTACAATAAAACATACATGAATAATCAAATTAAAATACTAACTGACTGCATACTGGCCCAACCTCTATTACACAGCTAGACAGCGACTT
>CATIWR010147214.1:0-55522 GCA_949677035.1 Omphalea diandra
TCTTATATTTTTTTTTTATATTTTTTATATATTATATATATATATATATATATATATATATATATATATATATATATATATATATAGTTAATCTTAATTAACGTACTTAGGTTAATTCTATCTCTTCCATCTTCTTCCTCCCACCATCACTTTTCCTTTCCTTTTTCTTTTATTTTTTTTGCTATTTTTGTCAATCCATCCATTTGGGTTATGTTCATATGCATTTTTATCAACTAGGTTGGTCCCAGATTTATCTAATATTGAAGATTCAAGAACGTGAATTGATAGAGTGAAGAAGAAGAGAAAAAGAAAGATGAACAAGCACAAGTGCTACTTAAAAGACAGATTTAGATGATATTTGGTAAAACTAAAAATTTAGTACTAAAAATTTAAGAACTGAATTTTAAATGCTGAAAATTTTTAATTATATAGTTATTTGGTAAAAACTAAAAATTAAATACTTAATATAATTAATTTATTTGATAATTATAATTATATAATGAATATTAGGTGGAGTTTGTTTTGAAATGAGAGTTTGTTGATTTATTAAGGATACAAATGTCATTCTAATAAAAATGTTTTAGTATATGTTGGTTGAGTATATTAAGTGATAATTTTAAGTTAAAAATTTTGATGTATTAGTTTAAAAGAATTCTAATTGAACTAAACGTTTTAACTAATAGATAAATAGAGTTATCAAATAAATTTTAAAAAATAACTGCTTAAAATTTTAATTTTAAGTGTTAGACTTAGGTTAACAAATAACCCCTTAAAGTTGTTTGTTGTCTTTTGTTCTTTTACTTTTTTTTTTGAACTAATAATATTGCCTATTTCTTTGGCTGAAGACATTATTTTTTTTAATGCACGAAAACTCTTGAAGAAAAACATTTTCGCATTTCGAAAATGATTTCCTTGAAGAAACTCATTAAAATGAGCTCAAAATGTTTCAGATCCATTGCTGCAGTTTTGAAAAATTAAGAAATGCATTTCACTTTGGAAATGAGTCGAATTTCTAATAGACGAGAGATTCATAGTGTTTGTTATGAGTTTGAAATTTATGTTTGATAAGATTTGCCAGTACTTATAAAAGAAAAAGTAATTTTAGTGTGATTTAATAATTATTTACTTCAATATTTATTATAAATATATATATATATAAGAAAAAATATTTATAAATATATTTTTATATTTTTTTATATTTATACATTTTTTTGATATTTCATTTATTATATTTAAAAAATATTATTTGTTTTTATATCAGTGTCTGTTTTTATATTTTTTATTTTCACATTTTTCATTTCCGCGCTGCCTATCTTCAAGATAACAGGGTCGACAAATTTTAGAGCCGAATTACCACATACCAGCTGTGATGCTAGAAAGGGTCTCTTATTACTGTGAAAACAAACGTGGTCCATAACGGAGCAAGCTGGCAATGAATTGTTGGATATCAGGCCATATAGGGCCCGTTATAACAAGAAGCCCATTCTTATTAATAAACCTGTACAGTACTTTGCTCGAATAGTACCACCGATGGCTCTTCAATCAAACCGATGTGGAAGCCAATAGTATTATTTTAACAATAATAATAAATAGGAAAAATAGTTTGTCTCCTAGTTGCAGTCAAATTCTGCTTTGTCATCCTCCATACCCGTTTATTTTTTTAAATAATTAATATATTTATTTGAGCTTCATTTCTTTATAAACATATTTTTCATGACTTTTAGAAAAATTAATCAATCTAAAAATATTTTATTAATTAATAAAAATTGATTATTTTTAAGAAAATAATTTTTTATTTTAAAAAGAGAAAAATTTTAAATTTTAATAAATTTATTTAAAGAAAAATAAATTATATAAACACATTTATTAATATGCTTATTATCTCTAATTATTTTTATTATTAGCATTCATCATCATCATATCAATCATCATCAATCGTTGGTATTTGATGATGCCCATATTATTTTTAATAAAAATATAAAATATTTAATATCCTAAAATTTATAATAATTTTATGAATAAAAAGTTAATTTAAAGAAATTTCAAATATAAAAAATATATTTCCTAAAAATTATTTATTTAATAATTTTTTTAAATTTTTTTTAATAAATAAATTATTATTATAAATAAAATAACAGAGTTTTAATATTTCAATTTCTTTTTTTTTTTGTGACAAAAAAAAAAAGACAAGAATGGGCTTGTCTCTTTTTCTTGGGCTTTGAATTCAATGATTCTAGATCCAACTGAAAATTGAGAAAGCCTGTGCTCTAAGATCATCAGCAGCCAACAGCCCAAATGTGAGCTTGTGCTGACGTTTGATAGATGTATTAATTAATTCCATATATATATATATATATATATATATATATATATATATATATATATATATATATACATATATATGATTTTATCTAATTCATATTAATTTTTATAAATTAATCAATTAACTAATTAATTAAGTTATTATTTTTACGTTGTGATATTTACTTATATTTGCTTCTATACAAATCACACCAAACATCTTAAAATCATAATTGCAGCTTTAAACATTAAATGATAAAAATGACAATTCTATATTTTAATAGCAAATCTGCCATAAACTATAGTATTATGAATTTGGTATTATTATTACTAAAAATTAAGACAAATTTTATTTAGAATTTGATAATAGATTTTTTAATTTAAATTTGTGGGTTAAATTTGATTTTGAAAGAAAATTATATTTGAAATTTTTGTAAATAATTATTAAATTTGATTTACAATGTGACCAAGACATTCTTATACATAATAAAAAACATAATTAAAATGCAAAAGAATGTAGTTTAGCAGACAATTATAATTTTTCATAGTAATACTATAAAAAAAAAAATGCTCTATTTGTCTATGAACAAGAACTACTATCAAATGAAAAGGAAGCAACATTATGCATAACGTATATAATTTCAGTTTTCTTTTTTCTAAAAAAAAGCACAAAATTCAAGTGGATATTCATATAATTTCTTATTTTCTTCTAAATAATCAACGCATGCAAGTGGGTTTCTTTAGCTTTTTGCAGTTTTGTTCGGATCAGATAGCAATCAAGTCCTCAGTTAGCCTACTTGGAACAATAATTGATTGCCATTTGCGCCATAGTTTAACATTTTATAATTTATAAGTTGAAACTCGAAACGATATCAAATCCAGAATTCCTCATCCTCATTAGCTTGTGGTATGGACATAAACAAAAAAGGGAGAAACATAAATGCTTAATTAGATAAGTAGTTTCATAAAAGCATTAATCTTGCATCTTAGTCTTAAAAATATTTAATTGTTTAGTCAATTAATCTCTGATTAGGATAGACTGCACTTTAAAGTTTTGAAGACGATTTTGATATTAAAAAAAAAAAAATTAAAGAAGCGTTTCGTTGCCAAAATTTAACTTGTTATTTAGCATCATTTTTTTAAAAAAGTAAATTTTTAGATAAGTAACTTCAAAAATGTAAAATTTTAATGTATGGTTGGATATAAGATTTTTTTTATGAATTTAAAATTAATATTTTTAGTTTGTACATAGAAAAGTTTAAAGAAATTAAGCTAGATTATCATGATTTTAATGCAATTATATGTTTATTTAATTAATCTATACGAAAAATATTATGGAATAAAATTTATCATAATAATCAATCAAATATAATATAAATATTATTTAAAAATACTAAATAATTATAAATTTATCATGGTGATAAATATAATATAAAATATAAATATTATTTAAAAATAATAAATAACTATTCTTTTAAGAAATATTTAATAACTATAATATGCTATTGATTTAAAAATATTATCTATAGTAATACAAATTCAAGAAAATCTAAAAATGATTCAATTACTTAATAAGTTAATAAGAGACTGCAGTTTCTTATAGTTCAATAAATAAAAGTACATATGAGTTATATATTTATATCAATATTTTAAATATTAGATTTGGCAGATAAAATTGAAAACTGATTAGTAATTCAGTTTGATTAGACTTAAAAATTGATCAATTAAATGTCGATTAAAACTAAAAAATCCACCAAAACTAAAAACAAGATCAAAATAATTCAATATAAAACTGCGTTATTATATGAAAATTTTAAAATTTTTAAAATTACATTATTTTACTCAAAATTTAATGATAAAATATTTTTCGTTACTTTATTATATTATATTATGTTTTCTAATTTATATATATTTTAAAAATGACTTATTAAACTGGTTGAATTGGAAATTTGTTAATTAATCAATTCAATCTTTGGTTTGCTTTTAAAAATATTAATATAAGCAATTAAGAATATATTTGACTATGCATATTTATATAGTCTTTAGTAACTATATGTAGATAGGAAAGTAAATATGGAGAAGTGCAAATTTAAGAATTTTGCTTTTTCAAAAATATAATATTCACATTAAATCAATGACCAAAATTCAATATTCCTAAATTAATCTTCTTTAAAACTCACAATTAAATGTACCCAAAACCCAAATTAGATATAATAAAGCAACTTAATTGATTTAAACATGACATAGTTCCTACCCCAAAACTTGCTATATGGGGGATGTAATTTAGCGAAGTCAGTGACAACCTCAGCATCCACTACATACAAATATGCATTTAATTTGGTTGTTTTTAGCCAAGTCCATTGAACGTCATTCATGAATAAGCATCAAATTTACACAAGTATTTATAAGTGCTCAAATTGAAACACAAAGGGGAAAATCGAAATTTCTATTTGCCTATGAAGCTTCCAAGCAGCAACTGCGCAACAAACAATCCAACCGTCAAGTTAGACCCTTTTTGCCTTAGCCTATCACAATAATTTCCTTCTGTTTTATTAAGATATAGGAATATTCATTCTTATATATATTTGTGTGTGTGTATTCTCAAAACTTGACATTGTTTTGCCACCAAAATTGAAATCAAACCTAGCATACATCATTTAGTTGGTTTATTCATCATCTATCTATCTATCTTCATAGCAGAACGCAAATTATATGGAAGCATCTCAAGGAGGAAAGAACACAAAGAAGCAAGAAAAGGGCAGCTTAGAGACACGGTACCGGGGGATTCGGAGGCGGCCTTGGGGTAAGTTCGCGGCGGAGATACGTGACCCAACGAGGAATGGTGCACGCAGGTGGCTAGGAACATTTGAGACTGCGGAGGAGGCTGCACGGGCATATGACAGAGCTGCTTTTGCTTTCAGGGGTCATTCAGCCATTCTCAACTTCCCTAATGACTACCAGTACCATAGCCAAAGTTCCCCACCATTGTCTCTTCCCTCTTCTTCTGCTTCGGCGGCGAATTATGGGGTGGTGGATTCGGCTGAAAGGAGTCAACAAGTTATAGAGTTCGAGTTTTTGGATGATAAGTTGTTGGAGGATCTTCTTGAGACAACAGAGGGAAGTAACAGTAAGGCCTGTCGGTGATGATATATATGGCGATTTAATTAAGTAAGCCAGAGATTGTAATTCTTTCATATTTGGTCATTGTTTTATTGGATGATTAATAATGTATTCAAATTTGTGTTATTGGGTTGGATTGGCTGATATAATCCATAATGAGATAAGTAATGATGTCTGCATATTAATCATGAATATGATATGGGATGCATGGTTGGTCGTTCGAGGAATCAATTGAAGGTCAAAAAAGGTCTTCTTGCGTTTGTTGACGCAATTCAACAAGTTAAATCTTATGCCATGTCACCAAACACTGCATCAGCCCACCAGGAAAGCAGCAATTTCCAAATTCGTTATCAAACGAAAGTCATGGTCCAACTGGAATTTTGGCGCCTAACATATGGAATTTTTTAATTGAAAAAATAAGAAAAAGGATTAATGAATAAGGATTTAGTTGTTAAAAAACAGAGATTGATTCCCCACCATCCATTGCATACATCCAATTGAAGATCTGATGTGGAGAACCATGAAAAGAAACCAAACCAAAAAAAAATAAAATAAAATAAAATAAGAAAAGGAAATATCATATTCCCATAATTAAACTATTAATATATAACCGAATTTTCTTTAATAAAAGGGTCATCTAGGGCCCCACAAAATGAAAAAAAAAAAAAAAAAAAAAAAAAAAAACTAATAACTACCTTTTGAATAACCCGCCAAAAGGATTTTTTTTGCCTGTTTTTTGAACCTTATTATGATAACATTTTAGGATTCAATTCTACAACATTAAGATTCAATCTTTATTGGTGTCATTGTTCTCCTCAAAGTCAAGAAGGTCTTCTAGCAACTTGTCATCCAAGTACTCAAATTCTATCACTTCCTTTCCTTGCTTCTGATCACTTCTTCTTTCTACATTCTGTAAAATTGATGAAAATGAGGAGGAGGATGAGGATAAGGATGCGGATGATGATGAAGAAGATGAAGAAGAAGAATCAACCTTAGCCAGAGAAGGGTATTCGTCGGGGAAGTTAAGTATTGCTAAATGACCTCTCATTGCGTAAGCAGCTCTATCATAAGCTCTTGCAGCTTCTACAGCTGTGTTAAAAGTCCCCAGCCATATCCTAGCTCCTTGTCTCGCCGAGTCACGAATCTCAGCAGCATATTTCCCCCATGGCCGCCTTCTTACGCCTCTAAATCGAATATCTTCTTTCGCCTTTCCTCTGCTATTAGGATCTTCCTCCATATGTATGGCCTTTTTGCCTTACTATGCTTAATTGATCGATGCTGCAAATACTCAACCGTTGCTCTAGCATTTATATATTGGCTTATTACGGATGAATCAAATCTCCATAAAGATTAAATAATTCAGATTATATGGGTAGTAATTAAATTCAACCTATATGGTGGGGATAGATTTGGAAGAGTAACAATGTAAACGTATATGATGAGGGTGATGAACATAGCTGATGATGGCTTGATGAGCAAAAAGGATAAAGCCTACTTTTTCTTCTGCTATTATTTTCACATTTCATATTCTTGTTTGGCCCCCAGGTGAGGTCAGATAGATTACATTTCCTTGGTTATGTCATTCGCATTAATCAGATTGATTTTTAATTAATTGGGAAATGGGAAATAATTAGATTAAACAATTAATCAGATTCTGCTTTCTGGGTATTAATTGCATTTGCAATCTGACATTTAGGTTGCATGTGTAGGTGTGGTGAGATCATTAGGTGATGACGTTTGCTTGATTTGTCATCAAGCTTACGTTAATGTGATCAGTTTGTTATAATGCTAATATGTTTTTAAACAATTAGGCTCATGACTCAATTAGGGTAATTAGATGTATAAAATAGTATAATTAAAGAACTTTGAGATTATAAAATATATATTAAGTAAAGGGTCATTGATGGCTTACATCTCAAGTATTATGTCGTTGATGAGGTATCATAGCTGACGCTTATAATTTAACAACAATGTCACTTGTTAATTTGCATGTCCATATCTTGTGTTCCTTAGTGTTTGTTTGTTTTTTTTTTTTCTTTTTATTTATAGGGCCTCTAGTTTCAATTGGAACAACTTTGTGTTTGAATTTCAAGGTGCTCGTAGCCCTAGGTGCATGAATTGGAATGGTGGTGTACTTGTGTATGCCATGTGGGGGGTTCTCAAAATTTTTAATATATATAAAATAAGATTAGAATTATTTTATATTCCGTTTAATATGAGATCTAAAATTTGAATAATTATAATCTTTCAATTGAAAATAAATGATTGAGATTTCTTTGAATCAAAGAATGAACATTGCTCATCTAAACTTGAAAAATCCAAATCTAGTAATAGAAAAGAAGATCTTAATCCTATAAAATTAGAAATAATAGTTCATAATTTGGTTTGAATTTACTTAAAAAATTGAGATAATATGATTTAAAATAAAATTTAAAATAACTTAAAAATCTTTAGGCCAAGTTCGACTTTATCAATAAATTAACTTGACTATACATTACTTGAATTTGATTAAATTTAAATTGTTAAAATATTTATTTAAAATTAAAATAATACTTTTTTTATTTTATGAAATTCAATATTATAAGTGTGATTTGATATGATCTAGTCTAAATTTTAAAAAGTTTTATGAAAAATAATTTAATTTTTTTTATATCTGAACTTAATAATTTGACTCATTTATAATTCAATATAACTTAACTCATATCTACTAAAAAATACTATAATCCAAAATTAACACAAAAAAATTCAATCAAATCTTTCCATTCCAACTCATTTACCAGTATGTACAAATTATATCTTTGGACATGTTGCTAGGAGAAGCATGTTTATGCTTCAAGGATGTATTTTTTTTTTGGCAATGGATTTTATAAATGTATGCGTAAGTAGAGCGGCAATTTTTTTACTCTACTTAAAAATTCGACTTGAATTCATTAGAAAAAAAAATAGTAATTCAAACTTAGACAAATACAAATGATTTAAAAATTTTTAGGTCGAATTAGATTTGTCCAATCAACTCGATGATTTCAGTTATGACCGATTCAAATGAGTTAACTCATGATTTAATCCGATTGACATGATAATAATATAAAAAAGATAAATTTTATTATTAAATATATATAATTAAAGTAAAAAAGAAAGCAATTTATTTTTGAAATGATTAATTATTTAATTAATTTCAAATTCAAATTCAAATTTAAATTCATCTTTGATTTTATTTTTATTTTTTATTTAAAATATGGTGATATTAATGTATTTGTTTAACAAACTTACTTTTAATTTTTTGTATCTTTTAATGTGCCTCAATTATAATTTTTTTATTTATTGTGACAAGTTATTTTGCAAAAATAAAAGTTATTTATTATGATAAGATAATTTTATCATAATTTCTTATATAATTTAATATAGTAATAAAAATATTATCAGATAACGTTATTTTTTTTATATGTAATTTGATAAACGTTAGAAATTTGATGTGAAGATATTATAACAAAATATTATGAGGAAAAAGTTAATGTTATAATTTATTTTGTATACTTATTTATTATGATAAAAAAAAATTTTACATAAAAGATTTATCTCAAATTTACTTATTCTTCGTAATAACTATGGCAATTTGATTTTTATCATGCTAAAATTATATATTAAATAAAAATAATTTTATCATAGAATTTTTTATCACAATAAGTAAAATTTCTTATAATTAGTGGTTTGCTATCATTATACATTGTATGCTTGTTTGTAAATTAGTTTAAATTATAAAGTATGATTTGAATGTAATTTTATATGGATTTAATTTAGTTGCTCATTTTCATTATATATAGTCATTTGCTTAAAAAATATATTTAATTTATTAAGCATTTAAATAAAAAAAAAATTTTAATCCAATTTTTTATGTAAATTCTATTTAATTAAAAATAATTTTTTAAGAAAATTATTATTTATTTTTAATAATTACAAGAAAATATTACATAAATAATAGAAAATATAAATGAACATTTAAAAAATATTTTTTAAAATTGAATAAAATATAATTAGACTCGGCCCTCAATATTATTTTTAAGAGTAAACCTGAAATTCAATTTGAAATCTTTACTACTATAAATTTGATATGTGACTCGAATTTGTCCAAAATTTGAGCAATATGAACCCAACGATCTAAAACCACTTCAATTCGAACAAGATCTTACTTAAAATGATCTGATCCAATTTTATTAAAACAAATTTTAATCCAATTGGGATTAATTTCAATTTTTTTCTTCTCCTGGCTTCTTTGAAATTGAGATAATTTACTCTAAAAAAAGAAAAAGAAAGATAATCTCTATACTAATAAAAATAAAAGGAGATATAAAATGAATAAAAAAATTGATGAATTTTATTTAGTAATACTGAAATGATCTCCAACGTTATAAAATATTAAATTTCAACTCTAATTGAAATCAAATTTTTTTTTTTAAAAAAAATAAAGCCACCATTAGATTTGCAGTCCCTAAAAACATCATGCCTAAGATTCTTGTGAATGACTATAATTTGACCTTGCACTCATGGATAGGTAAGAGAATGAGCTAATGGAATTTCAGCTCATGGATGGCTTGTAGTTTTAGGTGCATTCACCTCACAAATCACTTTTAGAAATGAGATTTTGTTCAGTGGCTGTCAAAAAGCCAAAAATAAAAGGCTGCTTATTGTTCCTGGAATAAGAATATTATATATATAAACAATTAAGATTAGTAGAGAGAAACACTACTTTACTCAACCAATGTAACATCTCCCTCATTTCAAAAGCTCTTTTAATTTGCTGTGCATTCCACCTTTGTCATTACAAAGACAAGAAATTAAAATATAATTAAGCTTTCATTAAAGAAGTCATTATATTGGTGAGGTTAGGATGCTATAATTATTTAATCATGTTTATGATTATCTTAGTTGCTCACTTGTCTCACTTTTAAAAATGCACAATCATATGCCAACATACAATGCAATGCAAGTTGTGAAATACTATTGGCTCCCAACAAAAGTCAGCTATATTAATTTATTATTATAGGCTTAGGTGGGAGAGGGTGACTTTTATTAGATTTAATCAAATAATTTCACATCTCAGGCAAATCAAGCTGGTGAATGTAATAACATTTGTTTATGCTCTGATTTATGGTAAAAAAAAAATATTAATGGTACAATCATACATTTTTTCTTAGAAAGAATTGAAGATTTCATTAAATAAATAAAAAAAAAAAACAATTCGCAGGCATAAAATTTTATAATATAATATTCTAGGAATAAAATCTAAATACATAAAATTGAGTTAATATAGTATTAGATTTGTTAACTGATAATAAGTACACTTCACTCAATGTTGATCCGTAATCAATGTCGATTTTAAAATAATAATCTTTAGTATAAAATATATTTTGATGAAACAATCTTGTGCTTAATATTTAAAACAAAATGTATTCCAACAAAATAATCAGAACGTCCAAGCTAAAAGAATACATAAATACCCAACACAAATGGAAACAAAAAAATTAAAAACAAAAAAGTAGATCTAAGAAATAATATTAGATTTATTCAGAAAATGACTGTATCTATATATTATCTAAAACAACTCATCAAAAGAGGATAACAGAACTCTATAATTAATAATCTGAAATTATAATAAATAGATTCGAAGAAAAAGAGTACTTATGTAGAAAAATTAAAAAAACAAAACATGAAGAACAATGACAATAGTGGAAAAGGGCTTCCGCCTGCCATTAAATGGCACCAGTCAATGACGGAATCAGATATTAAATTGTGACGGGATTAAAATTTTATATCACAGCATAAATATTAACATATTGAATATCTAATAACATATTATAAAAATAGTTATTTAATTAATTATAGCTAATATCAGAAAGGTATTGGAATAGTATAAAAAAATTTAATTTGTGAACTGATAATTTATCCCTTAGAACTTTTAAATGGGAAAAATTACACAATTTCATCCGTTTATATATCATACACTTTAAGGGAAATTGCTAAATATATGATGAATTTTACTGAGAAGCTCTTGGAACTTAAGAAGGCGAAGGCCCTCTCTAGTCCCCAGTAGCTCCACCTTTGCCAAGGTGCTGAAGTCAGCTCTATGGCTCAAAAGATAGAGGGTACCATAAGAGAAGTCAGGGTGAGATTAGAAACATAGGTGGTGCAAAAGTTTTGGGTTGGTCTCCTGAAGTGTTGGGATTGAATCTTCAGAGAGTGCATAACTGAGGCCCAGGAAAAATATTTTGGGCCTGAATTAGACCAACATCATCTGTGAAGACTACTAAAAACTTAGCTCCATTTGTTTTTGTGAAAATATTTTCTGAATTTTTCTATATTTGGATGCCGAAAAAATAGGTCAAAGGAAATAATTTTCCTGGTGAATAGGAAAATCTTTTATTTTTAGGGGAAAAGGACTCTCCGTACTAGAAATGGAAAGTCATTTTCCAAAAGTTTCTCCTTTAACATACACCAAAAATTATATATAAAAAAAACACTCTTTTGCAAATCACCACTCCAGATTGTTGTCTTCAACCTCATCACCATCAAGATCACTAACTTTGACGTTCTCACTGTCAAGATCATTGTTTGCAACTTCCTCACTATCATATATTGTCGGGCACCATCCTTCGGATCCCAACACTGTTCATTATCTGTAAGGTTTTTTTTTTTTTTTCAAAAAGTTCTTTATTTCTCATCATCTTGTTCTGATTTTCTGATAATATTTATGTTTTTTTGGGTTTATTGTTAAATTTGTTTATGGGTAAATTATTGAACATTATGAGATTTTTATTAAAGTTAAATTTATGGGTTTGTAAGAATTATTACTCTTGTTATTTACAGATTTCGATTTTGATGATGATGCCCCTTAATTCATTTTTTTCAATTATTTGATCCATTCATTTTGTTATTTTTTTCTTTGTATGGTTCCACTGATTTGAAGGGTTTTCCATATAGATTTTTCTGCATCTGATGCCCCTTAATTCATCTTGTCATGCTGTTATGTTTTCATATTGACTTGCATCCACACTGATACACCTACTTCCTTTCTGTATATTAAAGCTTTTCAATAGATCCGAATCCAACCTTGATATTTGGCCCATTCCAATTACTCTTTTGAACTTAAATTTCTGTAGGAGGTAACTTAGAAGTGTTTTGTTGTCATTTTATAATCTTTAAACTGAGATATGCTGCAAATCTTGGAAATATTTGGGTTCAAATTTTATCAACCAACATGGGGAGGAAGTGCATTTTGAGATGCCATTATATGGAAGTTATCATATAGTTTTATGGTTGTCTATTTTGTCTACTATATGAATTTGTAGTTGGCACTTTTGGACACTTTAATTCAATATATATGGACTGTATGTTAACATGAACATGTATTTGCCAACTTGGCTCACAAATTTTGGACATATATATTATAGTTTGATGAGTAATTTATGTCATCTATTAAATATTATAATAATTTTTTATCGCTATTTGTAAATGATTATGTATATATTTGTTTTGATATTTTTAACATAATTTTTTAATGTTTACTAGATTCATCTAAAATATAGTATGCATTTTAATTTTTTTTATAGACTGAAAATTGATTTTTATTAGTACGTACCAAACACAGGAAAATATTTTCCAACTGATTTTCAATATCACAACCAAACATCAAAAAATAAGTTATTTTCTCAAAAAAAATTTTCTCAGAAAACATTTTTTAGAAACAAATTATTTTCTACGAAACAAACGAAGCCTAAGAGCAAAATAAAGAAACAATAACAATTTGCATAAACGAAAGATAATTAGTTATAACTAGTAGTAGAGTGGGCACAATTCAGTGGGAACCAAAAAATTAACCAAACTAAATTAGTTCGGGCACTTTAGTTTAGTTTGAATATAATTTTGCTTTGAGCCGAATAAAATTAAATTCATTTAAAATTAAATTAAAATAAAATAGGTTGAACTTATATTAATCAAATGAAGATGATTAAACTCTATTTAAAATTTATTATTTATATTAAAATTATATAAAAATCTATTAAAATATATTATTTATATTACAAAATATTTTAAAATTTAGTTTTAAAAAATTTAGTTTAAATCAAATTGAACCATAATTAAATCGAATCAGATTAGTTCAATTTATAAATTTATTCAATTCTATTATATTTATATCTTTTCAAAATTTAATTTTTTAATTTTTATTGATTCGATTTAGTTCAATTCGATTTGAATCGAATGCCCATCCCTAATTAGTACTGAGATAATAAATTTTCTTATTATAATTTTAATATAAAATTTATATTTTGTTAATTTTATATATATCAATTGATTGTAAATAATTTTTTATTTGAAAAAATAATCTTTTCAATATGAAATTCATATTGCTTT
Organism: Omphalea diandra; assembly: GCA_949677035.1. NCBI lineage: Eukaryota > Viridiplantae > Streptophyta > Magnoliopsida > Malpighiales > Euphorbiaceae > Omphalea > Omphalea diandra. The sequence continues at coordinate 13,828 of CATIWR010147214.1, forward strand.
TAAAATTATTATTTTATTTTGAATTGATTTTGAATTGTATTAAATTTTTAAACATGATGTATCAATTTTTAAACATTATAATGAAATAAAATAATGACAAGATAAAAAAGAAAAAATCTAACACAATATATATATATATATATATATATATATATTAAACAAACTATTGTTATCAGCTCTTTTTTTTAAAAATTTCTTCCTTCCATTATATTTTAATCTTTTTCCATTCTAATATTTCTTCTTAAAAAAATTATGATCATCAAATTAAAATCTGGTATAAATCTACATCTATTAGAATCTCTCTCTCTCTCTCTCTTTTTTTTTTTTTTTTTCACGGTATTCACTTTTTCTTCTCAATTTCACACACTCTCTCTTGTGATTCTTGGCACTGCACCAATCCAAGCTGTCGTTGATTCAAGAAACCTTGATGAGAGCATCGTGCCTGGACCCGCTGATGAGAAGTGTACCTCATGCATTTTATCCCCTCCACCTCCACTACAACCATCCCCTCCTTCGTCGGCCTTGCCACCATTGTCTTCAAAGAAACCACCATCGAGCTACTGCCTTCCTCCTCCACCACCTTATTATTATTATTATTTTTCTAAATTCTCAAGAACATCAAGCCAGATCTGGGAAGCAATCTGATTCGTAACGACAATCAGTATGTGCTAATAGTTACTACTGAAACTACAGACTGCGAATTTGATGCATTTTGACACGTGGAAATAGAGTGCAGACCACGATTTTGATTCTTGAAACAGAGTAGCAGTCATTAGCACAACTCTGTATTCGAGGAGTTTTTCTTATGGCTAGACTACAATCACTTTCAGGGGCTAAAGTTGCATAGAGCAGGAATTGTCTGATCTTGAGCAAAAGATTGTGGTTTGCAAAGAGGGGAATACTTCCCTTGAGGACCAAGTCCAGAACATCAGGTTATCTAAAAATGTCACTAGAGGTATTTTCATAATGAAGTGTACGACGAACCTTGATGTGCAAGACTTCATCCCTTCCGATTTCCCTATAATATTTATGAATACAAAAGATGGAGAAACCATCAAGTCTTGCATCAATAGCACTTCAAAACTACGAGCTGGAATGGAATTTAGGAAAACAAATGTTGGAGTTAAAGGAGCTCCAAGTCTTATTAGTTATAGCTCTAAATGATCATCCCTTGCCTACCCATTTGTCTTGAAGCCTGATATCATGGCTCCTAATGCTCTAGTCCTAGCTTCATGGCCTGAAAATAGATCAGCGGAATCGATCAACGGGGAGCAAACATTCAATAATGTTAATATAGAATTGGAGACATCTACCATCGGCTTCTTATTGTTTTTGCTTGAATAAACCTTGAAAAACGAAGATATTTTAGTTCAACTATATAACAAAATTTAGAAATAATCGTGTAAAACTCTCGCATTCTTGAGTTATCAAATCAGTATTGAATGGTTTAAAAATAAAAATTGGAGTATTAATATGATCAAAATTAAAAGTGAAGTATCAAAGTGACCAATCGCGAAAACTTAAAGGGGCAAGTTATGCATTTAGGCCTAAATCTGAAGATGATTCGAAAAATAACCGAAAATCGTTTTATACATTGACCAAATAACCTTATCCAAACCTGCTTAAAAAAGACACATCTTAAATTGCCTAAATGATCTGCTCATTCTAACTTATTTATCATATCTAATGGTTATTGAAGGTGCTGATTTGCCATTGTATCAAAACTAGACTTGGTCAGTCTTTATTATTTCTTGTGCGGCCAATCGTTTCATTGATAGCTCACTTGTATGGCTTCTTAAGTGAATCCTTTTGTAACCCAAATTGTGGATGCTCTCGTAATTCTTCGTGATTTGCTAAAGAGTCTTGTATACACTTCTTTAGTTTCTAGATAAAATAGGTCTTCATTTCAAAAAAAAAAAAAATAATAATAATAATAAATAAATTAAAGGTTTACAAACTGACGCTTTAAAACTGCTTAACCCAGTTAATTCAGTTTTTTTAGTAAAATTCAGGTTTGAATTCTCTCTCCAAAGTTCCAAAAATAATTAAAAAAAACTGCTAAACTAATTTCTTGAATAAAAAATATAAATCATGTTAAGACTAAATGCATTCTTAGACCGTATACATTGAACCCTTCTATTGTTATTTATTATTTTTTTATCAAGTTTTTTACTGAAGTAAAAATTACTAATAATTTTATTAAGACATAAATGTGAAAGTATAAGGCCTTAAGGATGAATTTAGCGTTTAAATTTTGCATCTTCACTTTGAAACTACTTTTTCATCTTCATATTTTCTTAATTTAGACTATCAAAACATATATCTCATATTAAAGAGATTAAGATAAATTTAATTGATATAAATTTATTAAATATAGTCTAAAACTTACTAAAAAGTTGTATTATCTAACAAAACATTGTAAAATAGAGAAAATTGTAAAAATTTAGAATCATAAAATTCTTTCTTCACCAAATTACTAATAAAATGACCCTGACGTTTGATGTTTGACCAAACTTGACAATTTGGAGGGATTTTCTCATTCTAAGTATGGTCTTCAACCACCTAGTTCACTTGCTCAAGGTTCAACCTATTTTTAAAGTTCTATGGGTTTGGGATCCAATATAGATAAAAAAATAAAAAATAAAAAAAAGTTGCCTATGACAACGAGGAAAAGAAAGCAATCACCCTCGCTTTTTGATACTTAGGTTTGACTCTCCTTTCACTTGGACTAGCAAGTACACATCTCTTCTGCGTGGTAGCTAGTTTGCTTCTCTTCTAGCAATTTAAGATAAAATTTCTACACTTTAGTGTTTTTAATTAAAAAAGAAGTAATTTCTTCATTTTTAAACTATTATTTACATATTTCTTAGCAATTTCACTTTTTCTATCATCAAGTCCTTAATATAATAAAAAATAAAAATTTGAGGATTTGATAGATATAAATTAGAGTTCAAGGATCCAAAAGCATAATCATCTAAAGTTCAAGGGCTTTAAAATGAGTTTTGCTTATTTTTAAATTAAAATCCTTTTTTTTTGTATTCATATGCTTTTCATAGAATATGTAATATACACTTTTAATGTTCATTAAAAAGGAGTTGAATTGAAGACAAAATAAAAGAAAAATGTTCAATATATACAAATTATTGTGAAGAAGTCAGTTGCACATATGCAATTATAGTGAAAAAGTCAATTACACACATGCAAAAGTTCAAGGGTTGAGGATGCATTTTGCCATCTTAGCAATATTTATTAAGATAGAAACACATCCTTTTATAATGACTAGAGCAATTAGTAGCAAAAAGTGAAAAACACACATCATATGTACTACACTACAACTTGCTTCTTGATTATGCTTTTATTAAGTTTGAAAAGCTTCAGTACAACTTCAGCACTATCGTTATTCTCCTAGACAATAAATTCTTTATATTTGACAAGTCTAAACACTAGAGAGTTACATCCATGACTAGAAGTTACTACAGGCTTAACAATGCTATCATTTTAGAACTTATACATATAGTGATTGTCTTTTGACTTCTCTCAAAACTGTCACTATGCTATGTTATGCACTTCTCAATTTATTATTGACGATGATATGATACATAAATCAACTAAAATTTGTTACCTTAAACCCTTTTCCTTTTCATACAAAATCAAGAAGTAATTAATTAGATTACAATATATATGTGCATACGAATAAGCATATGAAATAACCCATGTTGTGCCCTTGAATTTTACATATTTTTACTCTAAAATTTTTTAATTTCAAAATGTAACTTTCAATGCCCTCAACTATTTGCACTTGTTGCCTGAACCCTTTTTTAATATATCTATTAACAGTGTTAATGCAATGATTAATTGAATAATAATATCATAGGATAAAAGATTAATTAGGTCCTCAAACTTGTACTAAAAGTTTAAATAAGCCCAAATTAGTTTTTTAGCCTATTTTGACCTACTTAACATAAATCTTATAAATCTAGATTTAATAAAATTCTAATTATAACAAAAATAATTCAAATTATTTTGATCTTATAAATAATAAAAATATCAGAATAAAAAATAAAATATTAACCACATAAATTACGACTAAAAATTATTTCTTCCGCCTTTAATAATGTAATTAATCATAATTTCTAAATTAAGAAATAAATATTCTCTAAAAATAAGTTTTAATTAACAAAATAATTAAAAATAGCCTATTTATTTCACTTCTAGCTATTTTAATAAGCAATTCTTAGTCCATCTACTATCCCAACAACTCAAAGCACTCTTCACAAAAATAGATATTTCCTAATCTTGTAACAACTATTTATATATATATATATATATATATATATATATATATATATATATATATATATATATATATATATAGAGAGAGAGAGAGAGAGAGAGAGAGAGAGAGAGAGAGAGAGAGAGAGAGAGAGAGAGAGACTCATCATCCAACAAGAGCTTTAAGTTAGGGTTTGATTGAGCAAAGTAATAACAGTAACAATATTATTAAATCATCAAATAATCAATTTACAAACTGAATCTAGTGAAATTGAAATAACAAGTAAAAACGACAAGTAATCAATTGAGATAAATTACTAAATTACTTAATTAGAGATTGATATACGTGACAGTATGAAATAAATAAAAAATAAATAAGAGAGTAGTAAAATAGTAAAAAAAAAATATGGACTATTTTTCTAAATAAAACAAAAATTAATTATTTTTTGAAAAAAATATAAAAAAATACCTTATAGTTTAACATTTTTCTTATTTAAGCCCTGAAGTTTAGCTTGTATCACATTGGTATCATGTGATATACTTTATTAATCATATAAGTGTGAAAATATCTAACACCATCTAAAACACTAACATGGTATAATGATGTGACATAATAAATCAACTAATGGGACTTATCATGATACATCAGTTAACACGTCATATATTTTGAAAAATAAAATTATAAAAAATCACATATTTTAATATATTTTTATTCGAGTCTTTAGATTTTTAATGTGTCAATATAATACCATGTGTAAATACGTAGTTAACGAAATGAGCACTATTTATGATGTCGCTGACTCAATGATATAATTTTGTAATTATATTTTTATACATATTAAAAACTATTTTTACAAATGCAATAAAAAAATATAAATTAAAATAATTAATCAAATTATATTTAATAATCTAAAAATAAAATAATACAACATTATACCTCATTATTATTATCAAATTAATTTTTAAGAATATAACTAAATAAAATATAAATAAAAATTAATTAATAATATTGTATCAAAATATTGATTTTCCTAATAAAAAAATTAAAGGATTAAAATTTTCAAAATATAAAATTTGAATTTTAAACGATTTTCATTTTATGTGTAGTTTGACAATTATTTTTGTTTTTAGTAATTTAAAAAAAATTTTAAACTATAGATCAAAACTTATTATTTGAAGTATAATTTTATTTTCTACAAAAGCATAATTTTTTCTCAAAAATATAATTTCTTTCAAAAACAAAAGTACACTTCAAAACAATGAATTTTATCTATAATTTTAAATTTTAAAATTAATAAAAAAATATAAAGAACTATCAAAGTACACATAAAATAAAAATAGTTTGAAATTCAAATTTGATATTTTTAAAGTTTTAATCCTTTTATTCTTTTATTTGGAATATCAATATCTTGAGATAATGTTATTGACTAATTTTGATGTGTGGATTTTATTTAATTATATGTTTTAAAAAATTAGTTTGATAATAATGATGAACTATAATAGCATATTATTTTATTTTAGATTATTAGATGTGATTTGATTAATTATTTTAATTTATAACTTTTATTTTATTGAATTTGTGAAATGTACTTTTGCTTCAATTCTTAAAGGAAAGAATCCTCCATAAAATAAAGGGTCGAAAAAATAACATGTTAAACTTCCCAAGACTTTCTGCTCTTCTATTAACAATCTCCTAGTTAAGTTCTAATGGAGTGGATGGGAAGATATCAACAAAATTCACTAGATTAGTTGGGGCAAATTGTGTAGGGCTGAGAAGGAGGCTAACATGGGTTTCAAAGAAATGGAGATATTTAATGTAGCTTTGCACAAGTATGATGTCTGATTTAACAATCTGAGTCTCATGGAGTTCAATTCTGAAAGCAAAATATTTTCCCCATGGTAATTTTTGAACTGCCAAACAAAGAAGTAGACCATCCTGGATGTGGCACAATCTCTTTGAAGCGAAAGAGGTCATCAAAGATGGGTTTCGATGGAATATTGGTAATAGGGAATTTGTGCTCAATCAGCGAGTGAAAAATTAATATGGCATCCAAAAAAACAATGGATCTTTCTCAGTGAAAACATGTTATCAGTGGATGAAGGCTAAAAGCTATGTTAGATTTGTCTCTCCCTCAGTGGCTAGTGTTTCACATCCCCCAATCCAAAAGGGGCCTGGTCCAAGATTTGAAACACATGAGTGCCCCTTAAAATCCAAATCCTTTTGTGGAAAGCAGAAGCAAACTGCCTACCAACATAAAAGAACCTTTATAAAAGGAAAAACCCTCCTTCTCCAATTTGCAGGCTTTTTAACAAGAAAGAGGAAACGATAGAGCCCACTCTATTTTTTTGCCACCATTCCAAACCTACTTGGTTTCAAAGCAATGACATCTATATTCTCAATGAAAGAGGCTTCGACTTGTTTGTTAAATAGTGGCATATTATCTTTACAAAATTTTAGAAGGTCAATAATGGTAACATAGTTTTAGATATTGTGATTTTATGGTGGAATAAATGGCAAGCCTAAATGCCTAACCCCGATAACACATTTAGAAGAGCTCATCTTTATTCTGCAAGCTTGCAAAGTTTTTCTAGTCTTTTTGCAACTCTCCCTTCGAACCCAAATTGAAAGGAAATTCGATCCATAAGCTAGTCTCCTCCTCTATGGGATTCGATTAAGATCAACTTGGACGTGTCTTGGAAATTGGGTTCCTTTACAACAACTTTAGCGGCTAGTAACATAAACTTTATAGGTAAGATGGTTTTCGGTATGTCAAGGAGAATTTCATGTGATTCAACTCTCAAAGGAGAATCTTTTGCTCTCAAGGAAGCCATTACTTTGGTAGAACCCATGCGCAACTCTCAAGATATTTTTGAATTTGATTCAGCTGCTTTATGCTATATGGTTAATCTTAAAATGAATATTAGCTGGGAGGTGGAATCCATAATAGCTGATATTCATTAAAGATTAACATTTTTGTTAGGTTTGATCTCAATCTTGTATCTAGATTAGCAAATAAAGCGGATGATTGTATATCTAAATTCCAAGATAAGGATGGGTGAAATTTATTTTGGGTCTCTAACTCCCCTCCTATCTTGCAAAATATTTTGTTATTTGAAATTCTGTGGGGCCTTTCCTTAATGAAGTTTATTCATTTTTGGGCAAAAAAGGATATATGTGTGTGTATACAAAAAATAATCCAATATCATAAATAATGTTAGTTAATTTAACATTCATTTGATTAACTATACATATAACACAGAGTAAGTACTATATTGATACAAACTAAAAGCCTCAAGGCTCAAATAAAAGATGCTAAATCACATGGTGCTTTTTTTTATATTTTATTATTTCTTTCAAATCTATGATGTTTTAGTTGATGTATCAAGATGAGGTCCTACTAACTGGCGTTGGATGTTTTTCCACTTACGTGATTAACAACATTCATTACTAGTACTATTTTGATACAAACTAAATCTCCAGGTATAAATAAAAGAAATGTTATATGTACTTTTCTTTATTTTAGTTAACAAAACAATAAAAAAAAAAAAAAGACTATTTATTTCACTTTCAGTTATCACGATACTTATTATTTCATTTTATTAATTAAATAATTAAAATTTATTTTTTAGAATATAAATTTTATTTCTTAATTTAGAAATTATGTCCAATTACGTTATTAAGAAGAAAAAATGGATAACTTTCCTTTGGTCATAATTTAGGTGGTTAGTATTTTATTTTTTATTTTGATATTTTATAATTTATAAAATGATAAAAATAAATTTTAATTATTTTGTTATAATTAGCATTTAATTGAATATAAATTTATAAGATTATGCTAATTAGGATAAAAAAATTTTAAAAATAATTTGGGCCTATTTAAACTTCAAGTATAAGTCTAAGGATCTAATTGATCTTTTGTCTGATGATTTTTCTTGTCTATTGATCCTTTCATTAATGCAGTTAACTATTAAAAAAAGAATTTGGGCAATAAACGCGAATAATTGAGAGGTTAAAAGTTACCTATTGAAGTAAAAGGACTTTAGAGCAACGACACCAAGGGATCCAGGATGAGTTAAACATTTCAATTGCAAATAGTAAAATTTAAGGCAAAAGTTACAGGAATCTCTCTTTAATAATTGATAATAGATTTTCCTAATATAAGTTTTATAAGTTAAAGATTGATTTAAAAAAAAAAACTAATATTTGAAAATTTTACTAATAGTAATTAAATTATGTTGATAATGAGAATATAACAAAATTATTGCTATGAATATCTAAAGCATTTTCAAAATCTAAAAATGATGTAGTTTAACAAATAAAATCTATTATCAGCAATAATAATGTTAAACATGTCCATATATATTTAAAATAAAAGCTGTTAAGATTTGAACTTTTAATCCCAGCATTATGAAGTAAGCAATGAAAGCATGAACATATTTTTAATTAGTTCATTTGACATAATTTGTTTAATTTTGATACATTTTTGCATTAATTATGAGGCTCTGATTAGTTTCCATTTTAATAAACTATTTAAAATAATTTGTCTGATCAATAAAATAAATAATGAAAATTCAATCAAACTTATTTAACTAATATTGAATTGATATTTTTCATTTCTCGCTTTCTTTCTAAAAGTTTTTTTTTTCTTACTTTTCATCCTATTAAACTACTGTTGGCTAAAATATCAGAGATAGTCATATGATTTCTCAGTTTTTCTATTTTATCTAAATTTCATTTTAATAAATATAAACTTGTATTCATTTTTATAGATTTATATAACTTTTTTTTTTTTTAATTTTATAACATGTTTTTATTCTTCTTTTGTGAAAATATGGCTTCTCCAATATGAAATTTATTGTTATCCCTTGTGATTAATTTGCAATGTTATTATTAAAATGGTTAGTCTAATTTTTGAAGTTATTCAATTAGACTCATTTGATAATAAAAATATTAAGTTATGCCAAATTTAATATTTTATTAACATAATTATATTTTTACAGAAGTAGATCACTGTTATTCGACTAGATTAAATAACTTGATACCAATATGATTTATTGTAGATTATTAGTTTGGATTTTTTTTAATATTTTATTGTTAATCTTGTATTTGATATTCATGAATGAATGAGAATTATTCTCTTTCATTTAAAAAATAATTAATCAACTAGGCAACTAAATCTGGAGTATGACCTCTAGCACACAAGTTCCTTAAAAGTTCCAGTGCATCCCATGGCCTCCCTGCTCAGCACAAGCCACCTAGAAGAGTATTATACGTAACAATGTCAGGAATGAAGCCTTTATGATGCATTTCATTAAGAAGTTGCTTCGACTCATCTATCATGTTTCTGTTACAGCAACAATCAATCAAGATGTTGTAACTAAAACTATCAGGTGTACGACCCTTGCTTACCATCTTATCAAATACTACTCTAGCTTAATCTGTTTGGTTGTGCGGACAATGTCCATTCATCAATGAACTATAGGTTTTAACATCAGGCTCTATTCCCCTCCGAATCATTATTTCAGCTACACTTTGTGCCTTTGAAACCATTCCTATCTTACACAGTTAATCAACCAGAATACCGAAGGTAATCATATTTGGGGCAATGTTCCCATCCAACATTTCATTAAACAGCAATGAGCTTCCTTCCCTTGGCCTGAAATGGACAAACCATGAATTAAACATGTATATGTAACAACACTAGGCAAAATGCCTAGTCTTCATCCCCGAGAAGAGGTCTAATGCCTCATCAACCAGACCATCCTTGCAAAGGCTGTCAATAATGGCATTGTACGTGATCACATCAAGCTCACAACCACTCTCGACCATCTTCTTTAGCAAACCAAAGGCCACGCGGGTTTTCCCAATTTCACACATACCATTCACAATGGTATTATAAGTACGAGTATTAGGCTGATACACTCTTGCCACTATCTCATCAAACAAATCCACTGCTTCAAAAATTCTATTCTCTATACAAAGCCCATTACTTAAGGTATTTAGCATTATAGTGTCAGGCTGTAAACCAAGTTTGAGTATTTTCCCCAAAAGAGAGAACTCAAAATTCACATGGTGTAAGTGGCAAAAGCTGTTAATCAAAATGCTAATACCACAGAGATCAGGTGGAATATCCACCAATTCCACCTCTTTCCACGAAGAAATCACAATGTCACATCGTTTCATCCTCACAAGTGCAGATAACACTTTATTAAATTCAAAATTAGGAGGAGATTCATTTGAAGCATTTGATGAAAAGAAGATAAGGCATCATTAACGTTAGTAAAAGAACCAACATTCATTTTACCCTTGAGATTTCTACTGCTGCAATTGGAGGTACAAGTATGAAGAAAAGAGATGGAATGAATCTAACCCATTACATGATGAACCCAAGATCTATTAAGAGCTGAACAACAAGAAGGTATTGAAAGAAGTCCAAATCCTGCACAGCATCATCATCATCATCTTCCTCTCCTCTATGGCAGCGTAAAGAGAGAAAAGATACAATCTCTGGTTCCTGTAGTTTTCCCTTTCTCTTCATCAGCAATCAGAACGACGCAGTTGCTTTGCGTTTTTATGATGGTTTTATTGTCTTTTTCCATGCTAATAATTGCTATTTATTATTTTTATTCAATCCTTTGCAGCAGACCAAAGAGTCGAAGAAGGTGAAGACACCAAGCAGAAACCAATGAAAAAAATTACACAAACACTTCATAAATTGATTTTGTTTTTTAATTGTATTGTTATTATAGCCGAATAAAATTACACAATGATAATTAAATACTTAAAACAATAAATATATTTCTCGACAGCATAATGTGGGTAATATTCTAGTATACAAATTTTGGGTTCAAACCCAAAACTTTTTAATATCAAATTTGTTGAATTCTATACTTGTATCTAAAAAATGAAATCAAAATTATGCTTAATCATGTTCTAAAATAAAAATTAAATCCATTTAAATATTTATCCCTAATATTTTTAAATAAGAAATTTGTGTTTAAGTGATTAGAGAATAGAAATATACACATAAATATCTAAATTAATCATTATTTGAATTACACGGGAGTAACACAAAATTACTCATAAGAGTGAAATATATATTCTCTTATTTTTTCCTTTTAGAAGAATAATTTTCATTATTCACGACTATCAAAATTTTCTATTTTGAATCTTATTCTATATTTTATAATAAAAAATTTAGATTAATATGAACTTTTTAAAAAAATCAATAAAAATTAGTTAGTAAATGTGAATTTTACTAAATTTTAGTATTGTTGTCGTTAGGGTAAGTTTGATATTACTATTTCTAATAATTATTTTTAGGGCAAAAATTAAAAGAATTTTTTTTTAATGGATTTTCAATTTGTCAAGCAAGTACGAGATTAATATCTTAAAAGGACTAGTTGTTTCATTTCGTGATTGAGGTCAAAAGATGTATCATTTAATGAAATGGAGGTAGCTATTAAACATTATAGCCTGTGAATTAGAATTATTTATTTTGGTTATTCATTGAGAAACGTGGAGAAATGGAGAGCAGAATTTAGCCATGGATGTTATGGCGTTTGTACATTGATTTACACATTATAAATAATGAAATAGGAGGGGAGAATAAAAGGCACAACAAGATCTAAAAAATGATGAGTACAAATATTTGTTTTTTTTATTAGTTTGGTTCACTTGATTAAAATTGCAGTATCTCATTATTTTAAAGACAATTTTACTATTATTTCAACAGAGAATTAATAGTTATTACAAGTTATCCTAATAGATAACAGATGTAATAATTGGCTTGAAGCTTGAAGGGCTCCGTTGCTGCTTCAGTGTTGCCATGTTTGACGCTATAGTGCATGAGAAACTCCTTATATTCAAAAGTTGGAGGGTTTATATTCATTGTTAGTCACAGTTTTTGGTATAGTTCTATTATGTTATCAATGCAAGCTGCTGTTGTCCTAGCATCATTCGTCACAACTCGATGTACAGAATTCTTCAGCTTGTCGTTACTAGTGATCTTCGTATATACACAAAACTCACTTAATATTTTTATAGAAATGGCATTAGCTAGTTAATTAATTGAAGGCCTATGTTGACGATATATGTATAGCCTCAATCCCGAGCCATTCCCCATCCTTGAATACTGGAAGCCTATATACCTCTCATTGATTCAAAATGGTTAAGAGGTTAGGATCATGTGTTTAGGTAATCCCAAGCTCAAACTTGCTATGGGCAAGTTGGGTAGTGATTAATTGACAACAACTCTTTGCTTAGATGACTCTATAAACATCTGGCTATAGAAAAGAATTTTCCTTCAAATTATATTGTGCATTTGACTATTAATCTACTAGCACAATAGCGATCCATGATATCGACTAACCTCAAACACAAGGGAAATAAATAAATATATATATATAGGAAGTAAACTAAAGCTTAGTTGCCTACATGTTCTTGGCTTTTTAGACCAATGTTGAATGAACACCTGCAAGGGATGACAAGGGTGCCTTAGATTGTCACGCCAAAAATGAAACTTGTTCACTGTAATAATGGTTGTTATGAAATAGCCATGGAAAATGCATATTCTGCAAGTTATCTTCTGTTTCAAGGGTTGACTTTGCTACCAAATCATTGACATTAGTAAAAGAACCAACTTTGATTTTATCCTTCAGATTTCTACTGCTGCAGTTGGAACTACAAGTTCGAAGAAAGGAGAAGGAATGAATCGTACCCATTACATGATGAACCCAATATCTATTAAGAGCTGAAGAAGAAGAAGAAGAAGGTATTGAAAGAAGTCCTCTGTCCCTCATCCTGCACAGCATCATCATCATCATCTCTGTGGCTGCATAAAGAGAGAAAAGATGAGTTTCAACAACAGGATATGCTTAGAGTTCCCCCTAACTGCAGCCACTCATTTCACTTAGATTGCATTGACATATGGCTTCAAAGGAATGCCAAATGCCCACTTTGTAGAACAAGCATTTCAGGCACTACTAAGTATCCTGTTGATCAGATTATTGCGCCAAGCTCTTCGCCTCAGGGCTCACAGCCTTACAGTGAGAGCCTGATGGGTGGTGATGAAGATTTTGTTGTAATCGAATCGGGCAGAGTAGAGGAAGGAGTTCTATTACCTCATAGGCAACAAGAAAGAGAGGTTTCAAGGGAAGTTCAGATGCAACTCAGAAGTCAATCACCAGCAAAAATAGAGCAGAAGCTTGGAAAGTTAAAACCACGAAAGCGCCACCATCTTTCGATTATGGGAGATGAGTGCATTGATGTAAGAGGAAAAGATGATCAATTCTCCATCCAACCAATAAGGAGATCTTTCTCGTTGGATTCCACAGTGGATCGACAACTTTATTTTACCGTTCAAGCCGTTATTCAACAAAATACAAATCAAAGAGAGATCAGCGCCATCAAAGAAACTAGTAATAGAGTTCAAAGACCTTTCTTTCCATTTGGTCATCACAGGACATCCAGAAAAGCAGTTTTCCCAATGGAATGCGAATTGTGATGTGAGATTGTTTAGTTTTTAATTCATTGCTTTCTGTTTAGTCTTGATTTTCTCTTGGGTTGCTGGAATTTTTCAAAGATGATAGTTACAGTAAAGGACCAGATTAAAAAAATGTAGATTGACCTTGCCTTCATATGATACACAGCATGGAATGGAGTACAAGCATGGGCATTAGAATCATTGCATAAACCATCATAGGCGGATGAATTTCTTTAATTCTGTTTTTGAGTGTCTTCCTATTCATAAATGAGAATGATTTCTTGTATACTTCCCATCCAGAGATTTTGAGACAGAAAGAGAAAGAGAATGGATATGGAGGCGGGCAGAAGGGGCTACTGTTATTTGGGCAGGTGGAGGGGGCTGATACTATGGAAGCCAACCATAGCAGAGGGACCCAGCAATGAGTAACTATAAGTGAAAACCAAAAAGAGGCCAACCAAAGAATAATCACCTCGCTCTTGTTGTCTTTAAAGTAATTATACTGATGTTGGTAAAGAGCAAAAAAGTATAATTTTTGCCTAAGTTTCATTATGGATTTAAGACCCTGAATTATCTCTTTAAGCAAAGCTCTATCAGGTGTACAGAAATGGAGAGAGAGAGAGGGGGAAAAAACTAACGTTAGTTTCTTTCTCGTAATTTCAATTGAATGTATCAAAAGAAAGTGAAAACAACAGAGTAACATAAGCTATGCATAAAACATAATGGCAAACAAGTCTTGTCAACATAACCTTCATCAAGATATTCCAGGAAATGCAAAGTTAACAATAAGTGTTGGGGCAACCAAACATAATTTCCTCTCCTAAATTACCTGAAGTTGACTCATGCCTGGCAAGCATTATTCCGACTTTGATTTCCTTATGAAGTCAAAACTATATGTGATATGTAGCACATGCATGGCAAGATGAATTTTTCTCAATTTCAGTGAACCAAAGTAATGTGAAACATCAGTGGAACATCTAAAATGAGTTTAACAGTTATATCTGCTCATTGAATCTCCAGTCAGACTTAAACATTTTAGAAGTATACTAAAACTGCTATATTTGTTAGAGTAAGCATTTATATCAACATTATTGAAGAAACATAATTTTGCCTCCGCCAAAAACAAAGTTTTCCATGAATACTGGATTTGTTCTCAGGCAACCACGACATTCAACCTGGAACAAAACTTTTTTAGAAAAAATTAGAGAATAAGTGCCTCTTTCAAGAGATCATTACCTGAAAAACAAAATCAAGTGATTCCACCATTTGTTCTATGAACTAATCAATACTAAATAGCCCCAGCATTACAACAATAACGATTTGGATATCAATCTTTTTGAGTAGCTTAGATATAGCTACCTACTTGTGTACATATGAAAGAGAATAAAAATCAAATAAAACAAAAGAAAAAAAATAAAACAGGCATGAGAAACATTCTTCACTTACATGGGAAAAAAGAAAATAACTAATCCAAACAAGATGTGGAGATATGATCCTAGTATATTATGCTTGTTAGCTTCTGGTTTGTCCAGAATATCAGGCGGCATGCTTCTGCCAGAGGAACTATTGTGAGGCAAGGGCAAAGCTTTTATAGGTAGCTGGTTTGTGGGTGCACCATGAGCTTTTGCCTTTAATTGTTCAAGAATTCGCTG
Source organism: Omphalea diandra (assembly GCA_949677035.1). Classification (NCBI taxonomy): domain Eukaryota; kingdom Viridiplantae; phylum Streptophyta; class Magnoliopsida; order Malpighiales; family Euphorbiaceae; genus Omphalea; species Omphalea diandra. The sequence continues at coordinate 29,237 of CATIWR010147214.1, forward strand.
GGCTTCCGTGAGTTCATCTTGTCCATTTGGTCCATGACCTTCCCAGGCATCGATTACCCGCTGCTGAAATTCAATTGCAAGCGCAAGGCATCAATATCCAAGAACAAAAATCATGATAACTTTATAATTCTATTCTGATTAAAAAAAAAAAGAAGAAAATAATACAAACTCATGCCCCACTCAATTTCTTTCCACTTCGTTCCAGCCATGATAAATGCAAACATGTACACTTGACATTTGTGCAAATATATATATATATATATATGCGTGTGTGTGTACTGTTGTCAAATGGCTGCTTATGAAAAACCAAAAACATGTAACTTGAAAACACAAAAAACATTTGTGCAATGCAATTATAACAAATTCAAGGTAGAGATCCTTGAAGCTGAAAAGTTCAATACTCAAAGAAGCAGAGACAAATCTGTTCTTTTGCCTCTAAAATGCGTATGGAAAATTATAGTAGCAAAATCAAAATAGAAGCTTGATTGCTTTCCTTCCAGCATTGCAGTATAAAAGTGATGCATCAACTACAGAACTCTTGCATATAGTGTTCAGAATAGACTTAGAAGCAGGAAGAGATTCAATCGCAAAACCACCTTTAGATATGATAAGGCAAGAAAAGTTTTTGTAGGTGAAGATTGCAGGAAATAAGGTGAAGAGGGAAGAAAACTTATTAGCAAAAAAAAAAAAAAAAATTTACAAATTAGAAAAGAGCCAACTAAAATAGCTAACATTATGGTGGTGCCAAAGACAGTTAAGGGTGAAAGCATGTGTATTCTTGTGTGCCTTTGTGAATTTGCATGGATCAATTCTCAAGACATGTAAAGCTGCTTAAAATTATATAAGTTTCCAATGGCAAAGGCTTCAGAAGAGAAAGTGAATAGAATAGTACATAGCAACAGAGCAGGAGGTATATAATTATTTAACATTTCAGAATTGTGAAACAATTTCAAATTTCAATGCCATAAGCGTGAATGAAACCTGAAACAAAATTGGGAAATAATTCTCACCTTCCCATGGCACCATATGCTTTCGAAAGATTTCGACATGTTTCAATCGAATCTACACGATGAGGACCAAGTGCCACATCCATGATGTCTTTAGTAACGGCAAACATCTGTGCAGCTGACTGTAGTCTATCCAGTTCCAAATATGCAGCCCCTAAATTGTTATAAATATAACCCACTCCAAAATGCTTAGAACCGAAGCGCTCTTTTAACCTTTCAGCAGCACTTTCCAAGTAAGGAATTGCCCAAGGCACCTTACCTGTCAACAAGAGTAACCACCCAATTCTAGCAGAAACACTTCCTTCTAAGTGCTATTCTTGTGGAAGCCTCTCAAGCAAAAAAAGTGTTCTCTTCAACAATGAAATTGCTGTTTCAAATTCATTCATGGTTTCATACTGCATTGCTATCTCCGAGCAAGCCTCAGCAACTTCAACTGGAGAAACTGCTTCTTTCTTGTCAAGGATCCCACGAGCAGTCTCCAAACACCTCTTTGAGTCAGCAAACTTCTCTAGATTACACAGAGCTTTTGCCATAGAAATAACTACCAATGCTCGCGTCTCACTGTCTTTTTCCGTCTGCTGAACAACACCCTTCAAAGTATTAATAGCCTCATCATACCTGCCCATTGCTATCTGCATATTGGAAGCATCAAGCTCTGCACGAAGCAAATCTGAGCTAAGACCCCAATTCTTCAAAACCTTCTGTGACAATTCATTCTGCTCCAATGCCTTCTCATGCTCCTCCAACCCAGTATAAATGACACTAAGGAGCCTCCTATCATGTGCAACCTCCACAGAATTATTCCCCAGTTTACTCCTATGTATCTCCAATGCCTTCAAACCAAATGGCAATGCCTCCTTGAAATTCAAAACTGCAACATATGCTTCAGCCAATTCCCTATTTGCCACACCCAATTCCTTACTATCTTTCTCCAAAGTCATTTCCTTGATCTCTAAGCACTTCCTTAGATTCTCTATAGCCTCCTCTCTCCTCCCCATTGCTGTCTTTACATTGGCTAACTCAAGCTGCACTGCATGCAGCACTGGCTTGATACCTTCCACATCACTGGTTCCCTCCTCCTCTAGCGTACCCAGTACTCTATTAGCTCTATTTAAATACCCTAAACTATCATTAAACCTTTTTAAGCTATAATTAGCAGAACCCATTAATTGCAAAGCCATGGCAACAAGTAAAGAAGGTCTATTATTATTATCATCCTTATCAAAAACTTTCAAAGCTCTCGAAGCAAAAGATAAAGTCTTTTCAGGGTCCTCACCTTCTTGTTCAAGTTTTAACCCAATTTTCAATGAAGCTAAACCAAGCTCTTTCTCTTCAAAAGAGACCTCCATTTCTTTAAAAGCTTGAAGCATCTCTTCAGCTGTACCAGCAGACTCAAACGCCTCTTCAAGTTCCCATCTTTCCTTGATTTTTCTCTGCCTAGAGGAGATATGAGAAGCTTTTCCAGCGAGGGTGTCAATATTTCGAGATGGGTTTGCTCGGAATTGGCCAGGTTTGAATATTAGGCCATTAGTTTTGGTGTCAGAAATGTAAGTTCTTTGAAGAAGAGGAGTTAAAGATTTAGTCTTTTGGCGTGCAAGGTGATATAGAAGTGAGATTGAAGCTCTTTTCATGGTGGGTTTTGGTTGAATTTTTTTTTTTTTTTATGGGTTTGTTGATGTGGTTGTGAAATTGGATGTCTACTTCTTGTAGGTCCAGTTAAACCCTTGCTAAACCCCCAAATCCTTCGAGGTTTCTGATTTATTGTTCCCCGAAGTCCAGTACTGATATACGTAGGCGTAGCGCAGGAGTTCGAAAGGGATAGTTGAACGATGTCGTTTGTTCAGTGGAAATGGTAGACGCGTAATTAACCAGATGTTTTGAAAATTTGATTGAACCAGCCAGTCCGACGGGTAAAAACAAAAATTCAAATTAATAATTAATTTGATTTAATCTGGATTAATTTATAATATTATTTTATATTTTTAATTTTTATAAATTTAATTTTTTAAAATTATTTTCATAATATTTTCACTTTTACATATTATTAAATTAATTAAGTCACATCAATACTGGTGGATATTCGATTAAAATCGAACTAAACTTATTAAATTGATAAAATTATCTATTTTTATTTAAAAATTATTTAATTTTTAAATTTTTCTTATTAAGGTCACATAACAAGTTTTTTTAAAAAATTTAACTTAAGCTTAGAAAAGCGCTTTTGCTTTACAAGCATATATATAAAAAATAGTTTATTTAGCTCCTTCATGCAATAGAAAAGGGTTGAATAAAATCATAAAAATATGTATATTGAACATTTTATAGCATTTTCTGAAAATTGTAGTTCAATTGGTCATAGCACCGTCCTGTCAAGGTAGAAACGTAAATCCCGGACCCTAAAATTTGGTGGTTTGGGTGTTCGAAATGTAATTTCTTTTTTTTTTTTTTTGCTTTTTAAGTTATTGTTGCACGTGCAATAGATAGAAAAAAAAATTATGCACTTTCTTTTCTGCTATTTCTTTTTTTTACAAATGAAAATTTTGTGTTTTTATATATTTTATATAATTACATTAATACAATATATAATTATATTATTTAATTATAGTATTATAATTATATAATTTATATTATTATATAGAAATATTATATATAGTTTTATTATATAATTTATAATTATAATAATATCTTCAATAAACATTTTTTATCATAAATATTGTTACTATTCTAAGTCAATTGTTTTTTGATTGAGGTGTATTGCTCAAACATTTAGAAACATTTATATTGTGTTACAGGTACATTAATTAAGTACATTTATATTGTGTTATAAGTAAATTAATATGAAAAAATAGGTATATTAATTTAAAATTACAATACATATCGTTTGATATAAAACTATATTAATATTATAGAGATGATACACTGACTTTGTATTATAAGTACATTGGTGTTATACTCTAAATATATTATTTTTTTTATTTTTAAGTATAATATTATTGTTCTAGGTATATTGTTTTTTATTAAAGATGCACCATTTTTGTTTTATAAGTACATTAGTGTTGTATTATAGGTATATCATTTCTTATTTTAGGCATATTTGTTATTTACTCCATGTCGATTGTTTTTTATTAAAGATACATTGTTATTGATTTATAAATATAATTGTTTTGATTTTGGTACTTATTTTAATTTTTTAAAATTATCAGTGTTTTTATTTTTAAAAATTAAACTTATTTAATGTTCATATAAAAATAAAATTTTTAAAATTAAATATTAAATATTAATAAAAAATCTGAATTGAATTAACTAAATATTGTATCAATTTATTTTAATTACAATAATAAAGAGAAAAATTTAATAAAAAAGAAAAAAAATTTAAAGTGTGAAAGTTATAAAAGAAATATTCTAGGTACAGATGTGTTGGATGTGTTTAAATACATGTGGTAAGGGTTGAATTTTAATTAAAACGGTGAGTTTTAATTAAAGTGTATGATGTATAGTGAACATGAGTACATAAGATATATTTCTAAATAAAATTCTTTATTTTAATTTTTTAGAAAAACTCAAAAATATGTTTTATTTAAATTCTTCGTTTATTTCAGACTCTTTATTTTCATTTTCAGATTATTACATTTTATTTTCAGAGATTTTAATTAGTTTTTCAGCTCTGGAAAAGGTTAAAATTAGTTGTATAGATTGCCTGATTTAAATTAAAAAATTAAATGATTTTCCTAAAAAAAATAATTAATAAGCGAAATTAACCCTTTACTCTCTTCTTTCACCTCTTTCAAAGAGGTAGTCGAAGTTAGTATCTTTTCACGAACCCCAGAAATACGGAACGCAAAGAAACGTAAAAATTCAACAGAATCAGCTTTGGAATATATCAATGGGTTGTAATTGTTTTTACAGTTTCAGAAGGCTTAAACTAACTTTAGACTAAACAACCTTCTAAATTGATTTGAGGCCTACTTCAGAATCTAACCTCATAATGAATCTATGTGCAACAAAGAATACAGAGTTTCCTGTTTATACAAATAAAAGAAATCAATCCATTATCGGAAACCTGTATGCATCCCACATTTGAAGACCCATACCCTCTTAACAAACTAAAGAGGTGATTGACAGTCAAAACTCAAAAGCTTGGACGATCTCGATATTCAGTGGGAGTCTCCGGTGGTCTGCTATATATATCATCAAAATGAAGATTTATGTTCCCTCCTGCTTCAAGGTCATCATCCAAATAAGTGGTCCGCGACAACCTGTGAGAAGCACTCCAATCCCAGTGGTGTTCTTGCTGCTCCAACAAGCTTCTTTCTGAAAAATGATCATTGTAATTATCTGAAGTAAAGCGGTTAAAATCAGGAGGCTCAATAAAACTTGTTTCTGGCAGTGCACCAGGATGGCCACTTCTATCCCACCAATGGCTCCTAGCTGAATGTGCAAAGTTGTCGGAATCATGTTGCTTAATTATACTCTCTCGAATGAATGGAGTAGAAGTGGAAGCCTTCAAGCGCGACTGTATTCGATCTTCATTATAGTGATGCCAATGCTCATCATTGTATCTTGCCTCATTTTGTGTGTTGGATGGCATCCGACAATAATCTTCAGGATTTCGCTCAGCCATTTCAAATGGTACTGTTGGAGTGTCTCTTGTACAATTAGTTGAAGAATGAGGTCGGGAGGTATAGTACCAATCAACAAGATATGGGTGATTCTTTTGATCTTCGTCAATTAGCCACAAAGAACCCAAATGAATGCCAGGAGTACCATGCGGCATTTCCGTAGAAAAGGGGCTATTTTTATTTCCTGGGCCTCTCAAATTGGGGCTCTGTTGCCACATTCTAGGAGGAGAATATGCATGTCTAATTCCATAGCCTTGCAACTTTTGCTCCCTGAAATTTCTAAGATTTGACAAGAATTGCTTTCCCTCAGCATTTGGTTCCCATGAAGGGTAACTGCTCTGAAAGCTGCAACCAAGAGAATTGTATAACAGTAGTAAAGCTAGCAACAGGAATAAATAGTTTAAAGAAACTACTAGCTGCAAACCTGAAGAAGCTTATTCAAGTTTACAATAAAGAAAATATTTGGGTGCCACATGTGCTCAATCATAAACTGATCCAAACCTATAATACCTGTGGAAATAATGAATAGTGGATGCTATTGATTACAGAATTAAGATATTGTAGCCACATGGTCATAAGCTTAACACGTAACTTATAAATAATTATGCCATTATGGAAATTATGATTTCAGACTGCATCAAATGGATTCTGGCAGCACAAAGACAGTTATGTTATAATTGCCTGTATATTGGCCAATGACTAGCACGGATAATACGAGTCACTTTGTTTTTGTTAGGCACCAATGGCATCTCATACTTATTGGAAACTATTCTAAAGCAGCTTTTGATCATTTATTTAAATGTATTAATGAGTATAATATAAATTGAGTTTCTCACAAATTTGTCCAGTATGATTTCAGCACAAGTGAAGAATGGCTTTATAAACAAAACAATGAAGAAGTGTACACAACTAGAATCAGACCTCAAAAATGATTTCTCCATCTTGCCCTGAGAGCTCCTTTGGGTGCGCTGAGTATGATAAGGTGAACCATAATTGCCATTGCCATGTTCTTGAAAATTAAAAGCACTGAAACTGCCAAAAATTTAGTAGTCAGAGGTTAGACCTTGCCAATTAAGAACAAAACAAAGCTGTGAACAGTTCGTAATGCATCAATATTAATAATCAATAGACTAACCAGCACACATGGCCAACACCTTCAACATCCACTGTGAAATCTCCAATGAATTGTAAGATGTCATCCACCCGCTGCAAGATAACATTGGACATCAGTTAAAGCTAGCAGATACGCGTGAAGAGAATAACAGAGCAGCTGTCTATAAAAAGATGAGATACATACCTTTGGAACAACAAATAGAAGCAAAAATGGGGTGAGGAAAATTGATGCCATCTCCTCAAGTAACATCATTCCAGTATACTAGATCACAAAATACCGAAAGAATTAGAGGAAAGCAGTTCAAAACTTTTTTTAATATGTGGTGATCGGAGAGGTGGGGGGGAGGCCTTAGCATTGTTCAAGTGAATTTCTCAAACAACATGTGGAGTTCTGTAGTATTACCTGAAATAGGGTTTCAAACTCTATCCGGACAGTCTCAGTGTTCTCCTTGCCCCGCCATCTCTTTGGCATATAATGCGTATGTTGGACTACCATAGACATGGCCCCTTCTGGATCAAGGACAAGGAGTTCATCTGAAACTGCAGCTCGGCTGATAGCTGTTATGGCTCCAAAAACAGCAGCATACCAGAACAAATTGCGACCAAATATCTACAGAATTTAAAAATGAATATCATAGAACACCACATGATACCAGCAAATATCACGCCATCAGACGATGCATGTATAATAAAGTGAGAATATATTACATGACCCTCGAGAAGAGATTCCTCCAGAAATGCAATAATTATCAGGATAGCAGCAAAGCCTCCAGAAACAAAAGATATGAACTTGGCAATAATTGAGATAATAGGTGATGGGAACTGCTTCAGATAATTTGAAGCATGCGTTATACTGCCATTGATCCGGTGCTTGAACAAATGGTCAACCTGCAACAAAAAAACTCGTTTTTTTTTTTTTAGTTATTGCAGATTTCAGGGGCTTTGTATATGTGAGAAATGTACATAGAAAAGGAAACTGATCCCCAATATTTTTCTGAAATAAAACTACATCACAGAAATGAACATATTCTCAAACATGACAGTACTAAACAAATTAAATTTCCCTGATAAATAAATTTACTATCCCATATGAAAAAGAGAGGAAAGGAGATAAGTGGAGCCTTCATGTGCAAAATAATTAGCAAGAGTCAATGAGATGTAGCTTCTCTTTAATGGAATCACAAGAAGCAAGTTAAGCACAATTTCAAGGACGTGGGAAAATTTAAACAATAAAATGGCTAACCACCAAAATAAATTCACTGTATCAAGAAATTTGTTAATTTAATTCACGATAATAATGAAAATAAAATAGCTACAACTATCACTTCAGACATTAAATTTGATAGATATATAGATCAAAATTTAGAAAGCATACAGATATAATAACCCATGTTGATTCAGCACCAGGAAAGGAAAAACCTGCATGATCTTAGTAAGAGAACAAAAGCAACTGATACCTCATTGAATTCCCTAAAAATCCATTTTGACAAATTTGACCATCTTTGAGATGATGCTGTGCTTGGATGATTATAAAACTGTTCAGCATGCCTTAGGAAGAGATACACAAGCATGAATATGACCAGGAATGGTGACAGGAGAAGCATGGCAAGCCCCACTACCATAAGCCTTTTCTGCAAGGTTTTAGGATTAGAAATAAAGTCCCTCCTAACACAAAAATTTCTGCAACAAAAAATACATTCCAATCAGACAAGAGCACAGATAATGTACATATAAGCAAATTAATCAAAAGTGAAAGGCATCTTCAAAGCAATATGTCTTCTCATCGCTTAAAGCACAAAGTGCAAAATAAGCGCTTGCTTTACCGAAGCAACGCGCAAACTATTAAATAATTAATTAATAAATAACGGCAAAAAATTAGATTAAGAGAATAAAGGGCTATTTAGAGGATGAATATGAATAAACAAAATAAATTATAAGAAATAATAAAAGATAAAAGGATAAGAGATGAGAAGTGATGCAATGCAGGAAATAAATGGAGTAGAATGTTAAAAAAAAAAAATCAACATGATGCAAGATAAAATAAGTGGAGTAGAAATAACATAGGAAAGAAGTGGAGTAGAAGATGAAAAAAAATGCTTAAGGCGATGTAAGAAAGAATAAGCGGGGTGGAAATAAGATAAGAGGTATAGGTAGGATAAGGTTAAAAGAAATAAAAACTGAGTGGAAGTAGGACATCAACTAAACAATAAGACTGAATTATCTAGAATAACAAATCTAACAAAGCGAGAGCTTTCTGCATTGCGCTTCAAAAAAGCCCTTGCTTAAGCGCTCAAAGCATGCACCTTACTAAAGGTGCCTGGCCTTGAGATGTTAAAAGCGGTGAACCCCATTTGCGCTTCACTTCAGCACTTAAGCGAGCAGTTCATGCGCTTTTAACTACACTGCATATAAGCAAATATTCAAGTGAATTAACCATACCGATCAAACATGCTCTGCAAAATGCACCAATTTAATGTCCATTCAAGGGTCTTTGTTAGCATTAAGCAGCACTTTGTTCCATTTGAACCAGATTTGACAGTTGGACCAGCACCTGGAACCCATGGGGAGATTGGAAAAGCAAGCACTCCTTTATTCAGCATTCCAATTAAGTAGTTCTCCTTCCTCATCAGCCGCATAACCACATCATGAGCAGAAAGGTCCTTGACCACACAGAGTTGCAGTGAACTTTGTAACTGCACAACCTTTTCAAGAATTGTGGCCCATGACATGGTTTGAATTTCATTGTCTGTAACATGGAGACTGCAAAAAGATGATGAACTTGCTCATTGGAAGATCCACAATGTTACTAAGATGAAAAGGTTTTCTATAAAAAGTAAAAGCTATGTTTTCAGCAATATTTAACAGAACAATGAACAAATCAAGCCTACCTGTTGTAATAGAAGTGACGGATCCTTAAGGTATCCTTCAATTGTGCAAAGAACCTTAAAAAACAGAAGATCCAATAGATAGAAAATAATCCCAAATATCCAACAATAATAGCTTTTGAAATTGTTAGAGGGGTTAAAGGATGCTCATGAAGAGCCTCCTTAGCAAGATCACAGGGCTTGATCCCAGATTCAACAGCATCCATACCACATTTAGCATTACGAAGACCATTCCAATCAACATACAACAAGAAAAATCCCGAAAAACAGATGGTGAAACCTAGACTCAGAAGTTCAACAATCCACTTTGTAATAATGCACCAAAGCCCTTTCTCACAGTAGTAACTGTATAGCCTTTCAAAGAAAAGGTCCAAATCAGCAATTGGTTCCACATTCAAGCTGTCCCCATTAAGAAGCCCTGAAGGACTTTCACTACCAGGACTTGGGATCCTTCCATATTCAGACAATTCAATCTCAGGAGGTACATGTTCAAGCAAGCCTGTTGTCAAAGTTGATTCACCATGCAATCTCCATTTAAATATGCTGAGAGCATTGGAAGCCTTCTGCCTACTGAACATCATTCACAAACAGTGACAGTAGGCAAAGACAACCAGTCCATCCCCCGAACAGCGTAAGTTGTTAAGGCAAAGTTCTGTAAACAAAAGAAACAAGATTAGCACACCCCAAACTAATATATAAATCAAACAAAGTGCACTATCTTCAGTCAGGTACTAACATTAAGAAGGTTGAAAGATTTGATAATATTTCTATACCACTTACACTACACTAATACAAACTACAGCTACAAAAAGGTATATTCAAGAGGCAACAAATTGTCACCTAGAGGGGGAAAAATCATTTAGATTTTATGTTACACTTCAAATTCTCAGTTGGTATGTGAAATATGCATGCAGCAACCAAGAATAAATCTAAACCTGAAAGGCACAAATTTACTATCTAATTGAACACATTCATAAATGATTATTGTCCAAACCAAATATTAATTCTTACAAATATTAATAAAAGAAAGTGCCAGTCTGACATATTTTAAGATTGTTAAATCACAGTATCACTATGCGATACTTTTTAACATCTCAAATATATTTCAAGTTAATCTTTTATAAGAAATGTGAAATCTGAGAATCAGAAATAACATAGTTTAAAAGATTCAGTTACCAAGCAAGTACCTTTTCATCTTTCCAAGCTTAACTCCTGCAATCCAATCAAGTTTTACTGTGGATGCAATAAAATTTTGGAGTTGTTCTACTGCACTGTAAAGGCAGCAGTAAAAGGGAGTTGATCAACATTGTTAACAATAACCCAAGTGAATATATATATAGATTCTCAGAAACATTATTAAAGACCACTGACTTGTCTAACCTAATCAGAAATAGACAACAGGCTTAAAAACAAATTTAAGATTCAAGTGAAGAACAGTATCATGTACTATGGTTCTCAAACCAGATTGAAGCAACTCAAGGCTCTAATGAATAACCAATAGCCATAACTAGAGGACTTTATAGCAAACAAACACCATTTTTCTTTTTCAATTCTAACCATAAGGAGAATCAATATCATTAGTACTCCTTTTTCCAACTGGAATACTTTGAGCATATATTCTCATCCAAATGCCTTATTAATCAAGACAAATGAAAAAAAAGGTGCATATTTAAAAATTCCAGAGAGAGTTGGTGATTCATCTTGTGCATGGGGATCACTACCTAATCACAAAGAGGCTTATAAAAACTAACTAGGTCGAGTAACTAAAACAACTATGAAGTTAAGCTCATTAAGATCATTATGAAGACTATTATTCATAAATCATCAGGATAAACTTCCAAGACGGTATCTGAAAAGATATATCTTTGCAAACCATTTTACAGTTAGATTATTGATCATTACCGCTTCCTCAAAACATAGCCAATGAATGCAAAGTTATTATGAAAGAATGTTGAAGAATGGGATGATAGTTATATTAGGCATATTAAAAAAAGAAAAACTTAAGGTAAGTTTTCATTGCACACGGCTCTAACAACTGTTACTAATTACGCAGACGTGACCCCTGGTTCCATACCAATCTTTTAACTAATAAAGCTCAAAGTTTGCGCAAGATATAGCTACAATTTGCTATTCACTCAACTACAATCAATGCAATGCAACAGTGTAGGCTATCACATAAGTTTCAGAAACCTCGTTGAAATAACATCTCTAATCAAACATCAGAAAAATTCATAAGCTCTATATATGGTGAAACCGAGGAGTGAACAAATTTTCATGTAAATTTAAGTGGGCAAACTTTCTTCTTTCCCTTTTCTTTAAAAAAAAATAACAAAAATTGCATATTTGCTTTGATCACATACCCAAAATGCTAAGGAGGAGCTAAAATTAGAAGTCAAACTCAATTGCACCATACCAATCACATATCGAGAAAACAATTCAAACCCAAATTTCATAAATATCTAAAAAACCCGCAAAATAAAAAAGTAGCATTGTTTTGTATGACACAGCAGGAAAGAAAAATACAAATAGTATCCAAATTCATAAGCGACAAAAATGGCGAAATTACCGGCGACCAGCTAAGAAAAAGCCTTCAAACATAAGAGTATAAGAATTAAGTGATACCCAGTTCGATTAATTGCAGTTGAAGTCGAAAAGAAGAAAGGAATTGGACGGTGATTGGCAGATACAAATATAAAGGTGGAGTCTTTATGTTTAACAAGAGAATCTAAGGGGATGAGTAATCGATAAAAATTAATTATACAGAAACCGAAAAGAGAAGATGAGAAGGAAATCAAGGACAGCTGTTTGGTTGCGTAAACAGAAGAGGAAATTTTAAGAATTTGTATTGTCTATACAGAAGAAAGACTTCTTCTTCTTCTTCCTCTTTTTTTTTTCCCCCTCTGTTAAAGGGTTGTTCGTCAAGTTTATATGAAAAAGGAAACGTGGAGTTGCGGAATATATTGTGTATTTTTTTTAGAATAATAAAATTACATTTACTAGTCTTTAGCCTTCTCCTTTCTTAGATATAAATAACACAATATTTTTAAGGACACTGATAGGCGTGGACAGTGTCGCATAGCCAAGACTATATTTGACATTTTTTTTATACTGAATACAAAATTTATTTAAATTTATATTTAATTTTTGTAATTATTTATTTTAAATTTTAAATTTATTTTTTATATATTTTAAAAAATTTACAATGAGTTGTCCTGAGATAATATATGACTCAATATTTGAATACAAAATTTATTTAATTTAATATAAATTTTATTCATTTTTATACAAAATTTGAAAAATGTTTGCATACATTTTAATATATAATTTTTTTTATTTTAAATATAGGATTTGTTCAATGTATATATTTAAATAAATTCAGTTTATTATTTACAATTCTATACTATCCAAGGTAACTAAATATTATGTTAATTTTCTACATGGAACTTGAAAAAAAAAATGGTATCATCCAACCACTAAAATATTTTGTTTATAAGAAAAAACATTTTAAACAAATTATATTTCTTATTTGAAAGAAAAAAAGAAAAAAGGAAAAAAGGAAAAACAGCAACACTCAATATATTTAAATATTTTATTCATTTTTTATACATAATTTCAAACAAAATTATCTAAATAAATTTTATTTTTATTTGAAAAACAAAAATATATATATAGCAACTGAGCCAAACATGACCTTTAGTGCGAGATGAGCACGACACCAAACATTTTCCTATTTTGTGCATCTCATCTCAGTGCAATTCAATTGATTTAGGACTTGTATAAGAGCAAATTAAAAAAAAATTAATGATAAAATGTAAACGACGCTGATGAGTTAATCTCATTGTGAATTTTTTTAGAATATAAATTACATCTATTTACTTTCAAATATTTATTTTTTTAACCTCTAAATCGAGGGTTAAAAGATGAATTTGAAAGATTATAAGTAATAATATTTCATTTCATTTCATACATTTTCACTCTAAAAACTTCTCAAAGAATAATAAATAAAATATAAAAAATATTATTAAAATAATTGTGAAAAAATTAAAATATAAAAAATAATTATAATAATTAAAAATAAAAATATTAAAAATTAATCTATAACAAATTGAATTGATTATAGATTGATTTAGTTTATTTTTCAAAATATTAAAATAATATTATGAGATTTTACACAAACATTTTAAAATTATTAAAAATTTTATATTCATACATTTTATATAACTATTCAAATTTGTATATTTTTCTTAATTAAACTTTAATCAAAAATTCATTTCGAAATCACTCAATTGAAAAATCACTTTGATATTAATTAATGTACTTAATATTTTAATCATTTGAGATATAATATTTTAAATTAAATTTTAAGAATTAAATCATTTTTTTTACTCTTAATAGTTATTTATCAGATATTATAAATAAAATATTGTGAGGACTTATATACTTGCTAGAAGGAAAATTCACTGTCAACATATATAAATCCAGCACTACTTCACAGTCAAAGCATAAAAAATAAAATATTCTAAATTTATGTTATTTATTCATTTAATTTCCTCTTAAATTTTTAATATATTTAATGTTACCAGCCTAATAATTTGATAATATTTTAAATATAAAAAATATATTTAAGTTTACATTTTCATTATATTATAATCTCTAGATTCCTTAACTTAAACAGAGAGAGAGAGTAGAAAAAACTAATGAAAGCATGAATATTTCATTTTCTAAATATTATAGTAAAAGGATATATGAAAACAGTGTTCACATAGTGTTATAATACTAATTTAATTAAATATAAAACAGTTAATTAATATCATAAAATATTAATTTTATTTATCATAATCACAATTTATTATTCTTTATATAGTCTAGTGTGGCATAGATGTATTTCTTGGATTGGTAAATTTTAGATTATAGTATCAACTAAAGTTACACATTATTTGTAAGTGGGGCAATCTATTTATCAATCATTTAAATGTAAAGGCAATTCTTTTTAGAAAACAAAAAAGGGAAATCAAATGAGTTATAGGACTTGATTTTTTAAAATTTAAAATTTTTCACACTTTTTCAAATTTATTTTATTTTACTTTAATAAAAACTTATTAAAACTTTAATTTTGTTGATAAACTTATTTTGTAATTCGATTTTGATCATTGAAATTAATTATTAGATTTTAATAAATTTAAATTTAAATTTTTTGTTTATGTTATCACAAAATTAAATAAATTTTATATCAATCATTGTTTTTTTTATCACTAAATAGATCAATCAATGTGAATTTTATTTGTTTTGTGAAAAGATGGAAGAAAATATAAAGAAGATGTAACATCCTCATCCACATTCATTCGCATTATCACATGAACATATTCATTATATAAATGATATGAAATCTCACATGAGTATATGCATTGGATAAATGATCATTTAGATACGTGAATTGGATAAGCACGACAATTACACATGCACAATTACATTTGGGACACTTGAACATATATGCAATGTTTGTATAGTTGCATGATAAATTGTTTTATGTTGTGTGCATATTGTAGCATCATAAATAATGATGCTATAAAACTTATTTAAAAGTATAAGGAGCATATTGGAATTAGGAGATTGATAGAGACGCTTAAGGAGTGAAGAATAGAGACTAAAAGAAGAAAGTGAACTTCCAATCAATAGGAATGTAACACTGTGATTTTGTCTTGTTACAATAGATTTATAAGTGGAATTTTTGACCCTTTAGGATCAGAATACAAAGCTTAGACGTGAGGTACAATAAAAGAAAAAGAGAGCTAAGGAAGAAAGAAAATAAAGAAGAATAAGAAGAAGAGTGAAAAGAGTGAGTTGTCTAAGGAGGAAGCCTAAGGTTTTATGGTTTTAAGACAATAGGTAAGTTAATTTATCTTATTCTCAAATGAAATTAACCACTCATGACATGTTAATCATGCATGGCTAGTGAGAATTATTTGACGTACAACTCTTGGATGGAAGTTGAAATTCAAAAGAACAAGAGCCGATTGTGTTGATTTTATTGTTAAAATATAATTTTGTACCTACAATTTCATAACCCTAGAAGAGGAATTAGAGAAAGTGCAAAATATTAGCTTTATGCCTCATCTAAATTCATATGAAACAGTTTTGCTTGATTTAGTGTGTGTGAGGAGTTATGACTACTTCGTTAGGGCTGGTTCACAACCAACCAAAAATCACCTCAGTCTTTTCTATTTTCTTGTATTTTGATGACCTTAGGTTTTAATTTTAACAAAGTTTAAAACATGAAATTTGTAGGGTTATATCCTTTCTAAACACTTGTAAAGCAGTTTGATTGATTTGTTGTGTGAAAAGAGATATGACTCATTGATTATAACTGACTCTGCACTTGGATAAAACCTCACTTGTCTTTTAATTATGTTTTCCAAGAATTTGATAGCAATAGATTAGGAATTTAGTGATGTGTTAAACTTGAAAGTTGTATATTTATATATTATCTACATGACTATAAAATATTGTTGCCAAATTTTGTATGGCTGTTGAGATATTGTCCCTTTATTATGACTGATTATCACCATATTGAAAATCTACTCACCCTGAGATTTGTCATTTATTTTGGTGATTTTATAAACTGAATTAGACAATGAGTAAAATATGAACAATGTTCCTTTATGTGTTGCGTAACTTCTGGTAAATCAATTTTGCAAATTGATTTGTACAATTTGAGATATACCCAAGAATGTAAGGTCTACTCAAACTGAGATGATATTGAAATAAAGTAAAATTCAAAAATTCATCCCATTTTTTATGTATCTTATATTGGCCTAAAATTTGAATATGTTGTATCATTATGTGTCTAGTTTATTTGAAAAAAAGAATCAAGTCATTTAGATAAGTATATCTAGAATTATTGCTATGAGAGTGTAGCAAGCGCAGGTTGCCATATAAAGAAAAACATGCATAAACATTAGGTCCACTTGCATGGATCATGTCATAGTTGCATACCAATTATTCATAATCATTTTGGCATACTTATAATCATGTATGTATCAAATGTTAAGATCTCAGCAATTTGAGGAAGCTCTAGAGAGAAAACCAAACCTACCGTAAAAGGTTGGTTACATCAAAAGATGAGTAAAAATGATAATTAGATTTTAATGTATATATGTGTGATAATTTTATGATGTGATTATGTCCTATTACATGTATATGTGATTGAATTATTACATTTTACATGTGAATACAAGTTTAGTGAGAATTATAAACTCTTAATGATTATTTGGCATACCATTGTTATGAACACTTGCATATGGAACTAAAAAGACGTTGTGACCAGCTTGTTAAACACTTGTAAATCACGTGGAAGATGGACAAATATGTTCCATTAGTACATGTTATTGATCAAATGGTTCACTTGTTATATGTTGGCCAGTAAAATCAAATATCACTTGAATCACATGAATTCCCATGAGTAGTGTTTGCCTTGCAAGGTCACAACACAAAAATAATTTTATTGCATTTGCACTTGCATAGTTAATTGTTATACTTGTAATGTATCATGATGATATTCTTATGTTGATTGTGTCATAAGAATCTGACTATTATTTTTATTCATTGAGTCGCGACTCATCAAATCGCAATTTTTTTTTTCAAATACTAAAGCATAGAAATTGACATTTTGGTGCTTAGAGTTTTGCATCGAGACATATGAACCACATGTCATCGACTGAATTTCAACTCTCTATTTCCTTATGTCATGTACATACATCTAGATATGAACCAATTTATAGTCGCCAGCCTTGAAATTAGTTAACATATATGTACATTAAATACATGTTGGATTGTGTGTGTATGATAAATACAACTTTTTTGCATATGTATTTTGGACATGAATGATATGAGTTTTGTAAATGAAATGATCGTTACAGAAGATTTGCAAGCGATGTTAAATTATAAATATTTTTCATGAAAAAAATAAAAGTTTATGATAAATTTAAAAAATACATTAAAGTTTAAAATATTTTACATAATTAAAGTTTTATTTGTTTCATAGAAAATAATTTGTGTGAGAAAAATATTATATGAGAAAAATATTTTTTCAAAAAAATATTTTCTAAATAATATATTTTTTGATGTTTGAAATACATTATAAAACATATTAAATTTTCTTTTGATTATATAATTATAAAAAAATTTAAATTATAAATATTTTATATTTATACTATTTGTTATTTAATACAAGAAAAATATATTAAAAATATTTTTTTATGGATTTTATCCATTACTTACGGTCACCATTGGTCGACGTGATCCACGATTACTGTCAATAGTCAAAGATGACGATGATAAATATTTATGTATATATGATTTATTTTTTATTTAGATGAGTTTGTCAAAATATGAAAAATAACTTTTTATTTTCAAAACGAAAAGTTATTTTTATAAAAGAAGAGTTAGTTATCCTTTTAATTAAAAGAATAGTTTTTATTGATATTTTTGAATAATTAAATAGAAAATATAAAAAAAATTTTCTAGAAAAATATATTTCACAAACTAGACGAGCCTAAGCCAAGTTGTAAAACAATTTCGAAGAAGAAACAAAGGTTGCCATATCTGGCTGGTTATCCAAGTCCAAACTGGATTTGGGTTTGGATACTAACCACTCTGCGCTTCGGCCCAATAAGAAAAACCGCGGGAGCCAACGTGTCGATTTGGCGGGAAATGACGTGGCAAAGCTCCAGCTCAGCATTCCCGCCAGAAACCCTACTATTTACTCCCTTTCTGTAACAACCAAGTTTCTCTGTACTCCGAAAAGAAGAATAAGCTCGTCGCTTTCATCAATGGAGCCCACTTCCACCCCAAAATTGAAGAAACCACTCCTCCAATCCACCCCTCAATCGAAATCTGCTGTTGCTGCTGCTTCTAACCCTATCTCCACCAAAACGCCAACGCCGGCGGAGCTCCCTCCCCGCCTGCGCAACCGCCGCGTGGCGCTATCGGTACACGAGGTACGAAAGATCGCTCAGGGGAATCGAGATGGGCCCCACCATAATAATAGCTCTCAGACTATTGTCAAGTCAGCGCGAAGGAAGATCTGGGCTGAGGAATCCACAGGCGATGGTGAGTCGCACAAGGCAAGGGATGCCGCCGCGGTTAAGATTCCAGACAAGTAAGTTAGAAATTCTGGTCAGATCAGGAGTATAAACAATACCCACTTGGGATTAGGACTAGGATTTTATGTTTGTAAATGGGTTTTCGTTAAAAACTTGGTTTTATAAGGAAAAAAATGTTTTTTTGAGTCCATGATACAAGAAAATTTAAAAAAATTTTGATCTTTTTTCTTGTTATTTTTCATATAAAAAAAGTTGGTAATGTGGTAAAGTTGAATATAAAAATGGTTTTTCATTAAAAGTTTGTTTTATTAGAGCAAGGTGCGATTTTTAAATAAAGAACCTATAAAATTATTTTTTTTTTCTTGTTATTTTTTTATATAAAAAATTGTTAATGTGGTAAAGGTGCTATTTTTTTATTTGCTTAACCGGTGTTTTTTTTTACTTGCTTAATCGGTAATTTTTTTCATGGCAGGTATGAGATCCTGGGCGAGTTTTTTGATAGTTTAGATAGTTCCATTAGGCTGTTGAGGTTGAAGGGTTCAATGTCTACTTTCACTAACATAAGCCCAAAAATTGAGTCTTTAACAGACAGGTAATTGCTTAGATAGTTGCTTGGTTTCATTGGTTATCTAGTAATGATTGATGGACGTAATTTTAAATCATTTGTTGTTTGTAGGAGATTTTCTCATCAACATTTGGCTCAATTGAAGTATGTTTTGCCAGAGGCGATTGAAATTAATAGGGTACTGACGTTTGATGAGAGAACAAGTTGTATGAAACCTGATCTTCACGTAACTTTAAATGTTGATGCTATCGAGGGTGATGGGAATTTGAAAACAGAAGGTAAGAACCTCTATTTGAGGAAGGTTTTCCGGGCACGGCTTGCAGATTTTTATAAAGCCCACCCTCAGGTAATGCTTGTTTACTGATGCATTTTGTATTAGTTTTGTGCTTGGTTTAAGCTTGATGTTTATAAGCCTTGGCTATTTTCACGTTAGGAGTTCATGTACGAGAATTCACTTGTGATGTTAGTCAAATAGCAAGTTTGTTGCAGTGTTGAGTGTTGGAACGGTGGCCCATAATTCTCAGAGATGTCGTTTTAATATGGTTCCGCTCTCAGCTGTTATTAAAGTTGAAATTATTATCTAGTTTTATGATGTTGTGGTGAATTGACATGAGCAAATTGAAATTTTAGGATTTGCTTCATTTTCAAAGTTTTATATTTCAAGTGTGCAGTAAACTGATAGTTTCGTCTCAACTAAATACCAGGGAGCAGTGGCAACTAATTGGAATGCTACTTTTAAAAAAAAAATTATGATTGATTTCTTGTGGATTTTTTTTTAATAAATGATCATATAGCTCTTATTCTTTAATTTCCTTGTGCATAGTCTCTGCAGATTATTTGTTTTGCTTACTTTCACTTCTAAATGCTTTGGCCTAAATAATGCATCTACTGCATTCAGGGTGATGACATTCCGGAGGAAATGCTGCCGGAGCCATTTAATAGATCAAAGCAAGATCTCAGGATAGGCATGACCGAAGCCCCCACCACGTTGTCTCCTATCCAGTCATCAGCTGATGCACGTGTAGGCCAAAGCCAGAACTCATTGATTGTGGAGACTGAAGCGTTTGAACAGCAGCAAGCAGCAGTAGCATCTCATTTCTCACAATCTTTCAGGAGACGCTTCTCCCAGAAAATTCCAAAAAGTGAATTCCAACAATCAGATTCCCCAATTCCAGAGCCATGCCTTAACAAAATCCCCTCTAATGATGAAACTAGAACTTCTTCTCCATCCCTAGCTAGAGTGTCATCCAAACCAACCACTGGTGAAAATTTTTCAGCAAGTGATTCTTCAGCTGGTACGCTGATGCCTTGCCTCCCCGCAACTCCTTGCAAAGCAATAGAGTCCTCACAAATCTCCCAGGCAACTCCTGCAAAACTTGCTTCATCTCCTGCTACAATAATGTCTGCAACACCTGCACTACATCCACCAAAAAGATGTTATAAGACCCCAGATAATCATCCCACCAGCTTGGCAAATAAGCTGGTTCGGCGATCACATAGGGGCCGGTCCTTGAAATTTGAAACTCCTGTGAAAAATGTTGAGGATGAACCTAAAGATCTGGGGGATGTATCAGCTGATGATGACGACTATATTTTGAATATTCTTCCTGAGAGTCTTCTGCAATCGGTAAGCCTATCTTGGTTTCCCATGTTTCTCTTCTTTCCCAGTGCATGGACTTTTCAAGCTATTGATGTTTCTTAGTTTTATCTATGATTGTGAATATGATATGACTCTTTCTTCTGTCAGTAAATTTTCTTTCAATGCCTTGCTAATTGTATTCTTCCTCCTGCTCCTGGTTCAATTGGGAGTTATCATCAGTATTTTTAAGCAAGATTTAATATTGCAAAGGCTGCTATTACCATGGAAATCAGAATTAAATTTTGCTCAAGATTGATGGGAGTATTCTGCAATTATGCTATTGTCTAATGCAATTTTCTTGTTCATTATTTGACAATGATGTTGTCGTACGACCTGTACTAGGAAATACTCTGAGACAAGGTTGCAGTCACTGTAGTTGCTCCATCTGCAACAATTGATATTAATTGTCGGATTAGAGATGAACATATGCTTATGCAATTATTAGAAGCAGAGTTAATTGAGTGCATCACATAATCAATTATCTCTTTCTTTTTGCAGATAAGAGAAAAAGAAAGGAAGGCCCAAGAAGAGCGAGATCCAGCTATCTCACAAGCAAAGAGACGGCGGCAGATGATTGCCTGCCTGCCTAAGCTCTTCAACTTGATTCATTTCTTGTTTCAGTCATTAAAACGATCAGTTATCACAAAAGAAGAGCTTATACACAAGATAATTGCAGGCCATTCTGATATTGTTGATAGAAGTAAGCATATAATATCCAGCTAAAGCTACAGATATATCTTCTAGATGTTGGAAGCATGAGCTAGGCTTAACTCATTATGCCTTGTGTTGACAGGAGAAGTTGAAGACCAGCTAAAGTTACTGCTTGAACTAGCTCCAGAGTGGATTTCTGAGAAATTGGCATCTAGTGGAGATTTGCTCTTCTGGTAAGTGCTGGTTTTTATTGTTGAAATGGCTGTACTAAATTTATCTGATGGTAGCTAACAAGAACATTCACATAAATTACCTTCCTAAGATGGCAGTAAGGCTTCTTTAAGTTGCTTGACATCATATTTTGCCTATTTTGCAGCATTAACAAAATATCAAGCCCTGAAACAATACGCACACGTCTAGAAGAAGCCAAGTGACTGGAAAGCTTCTTCAAGTTACTGTCAAAACATGTCTTGTATTTTGTCCCAATTTGTTGGGCTAATCCCAGAAGTTTTAATGTCCTGTATTTAACCAATGTTCATAGAAAAATTTAGGTACTTGAGATGTTGGTAGTTTATTGTTCTAACAAATCATTGTGGTGATTGTGATGTTTCTTATGCAATTATCTGCAAGCATATTATATCTGAATGTAATAGTTTATTTCACAAAGTATTGCTGAAGGATGATTTTAATATGCTGCGACAATTCGAGCCCAGTTGGATGTTACTTTATGACTAATGGAGCTCAAGTCCTTCCTAATAACATTAAATTATATTTAAAAATTTTGATATAGCTATTAAAATTATAATGTTTGTTTTGTTTTTATTATTTTTTAGTTATTATATAATAACATATATAATTTTAAGTGTTGTAATTGAAAAATATTAGTAGATATTAAGCAAGCCCAAGTGGCGTTTGCTCAAGTTTACTTATTTACTAAGCGAACTTCAAAATTAAACTTGGAACCATTTGTACAACTGTCAACAAGTTCTTAATTAGTTATTTTTTATCCAATCGACATAATTGATTTGCAGTTCCAGACTTTAGCACTTAATTAGTTTAGAAGTGGCTATTGTTGTTTTATTCTTATTCTACTCATTTGTGATGGAAGACTTCTTTGGATTTCTTAGTCATTACATGCTTGATGCATTTCATCATATATGTTAGCATAGTTGTTAGCATATTATTTATTTTCATAACTGTATATATCTTTGTAATTATGATGTATCTATTTATGTAGCAGATTCTTAGATATATAACAGATTTTTAGGGATATATAACAAATTTTTAGGATGTAAATCAAAGGTTTTCTTTATTTAAATGAAAGAACTCTCACCTTGAGGGATATTCAGCAAAAGTGACATTGATGTTACGAGAGATTGTTTAAGGACGTTAAAGCTATATCTTTTCATATTGATTGGAATGCTACTGTAATTTCTCTTATACTAAAAGTGAAGGATCCTCAAGATGCAAAGGAGTTTTGTCTAATTAGTGTCTGCAATGTGACATATTCTTGTGTTATTACTAACTAATTCAGAAGTGTTTTGCATGCAGTGATAGGCAAGTCTCAATACGCTTGTGTACGAGAGCGTTTAATTATAGACAATGTGCTTTTGGGGTTTGAAAGCATTCACTGGTTGAGAAATCATTGTGGAGGCCATAAGGGTTATCTCTCTCTAAAGGTTGACATGAGCAAAGCCTATGATCATGTGGAGTGGTGTTTTCTAGAGAGTATGATGACAAAGCTTGGTTTTGCCTCGCAATGGATTGATTTGATCATAGGTTGTGTTAGGTCAGTTTCTTATTCTTTTTTAATTAATGGAGATGTGTGTGGTCATGTAGTTCCTTCCAAAGGACTTAGACAAGGTGATCCATTATCACTTTATATATTCTTAATATGGGCTCAAGGCCTTTCCTCAATGTTACATGCAGCAATTGCCAGAGGGTTATTACATGGAGTTCAAAATCCTAATCAATGTCTAATCATTTGTCATCTATTTTTTTGCCAATGATAGCCCGATCTTTTATAAAGCTAATATCGGTGAATGTAAGATCTTATAGCTTATTCTATCATAGTATGAGATGGCTTTTGGAAAGGCAGTAAACTGAGAAATCTGCACTCTCTTTTAGTCCTAATACTCCTTTTGAATGTTTGGATGCAATCAAGAACCTTTTTGGGATTCTAGTTGTGGATAGGCATAAATTATACCTCGGTCTACCTATTTTCTCCATCCGCAACAAAAGGGTGCAATTTGGATACCTAAGAGAAAGTTGTGAAACGGTTAAATAGCTAGAGTGCTAAACGCTTTTCTATGGGTGGTAGTGAGTGTTTACTAAAATCAATTATTCAATGAATTCCGACATATTCTATGCAATGTTTTAAAATTCTTGATTCAATTACTGGTGCTATTGAACGAAGTTGTGCAAATTTTTTGTGGGGAATTGATAATGGACATAATAGATTGCATTGGAAATCCTAGGACTTTATGACTCAACCGAAGCAGGTGGGTGGTATGGGTTTTAGAAAATTAAAACTTTTTAATAAAGCCATGATTGGTAAGCAAATTTTGAGATCACTAGTGGCTCGTGTGCTTAAAGACAAGTACTATTCCTTAACCTCCTTGTTTGATGCTATTTATGTTTCTAACCCTTCTTACATTGGGAGAAGTTTAATGTAGGCAAAGCCTATATTTTGCAAGGGTTTTCGGTGGAGAGTTGGTGATGATCTTGCCACGAGAATAGACTTAGATCAATGGCTACCACTTCCTAATATCCTCCATAGCACAACTACTTTTAGATTTTACAATTAGTACATTATTGCTAGCTGATGGTGCATGGAACCGAAACTTGATTTTCCAAAGCGTTTATTTGTATGAAGCTGAGGTCATTTGCCAAATCCCACGCCCACATTTTCTATTCCAAGATTCGCCTTACTGGCACTTCAGTAGGGATGGACAATATACAGTTAAAAGCGTTTAAATAATTGGACTTCAAATGGAGCTTCCTCAAGCTGCATCCCTTTATTCGAGCACGGAGAGTTGGTGGGGGATCTTTGTGGAGCTTGTGCTTACCTCTCAAAATTAAAATTTTCCTATGGAGGATTTGCTCTAACCTATTTCCTACTAGTGTGAATTTGTTGGATCATCATGTGTTCGTGAATCCGATATGTCCTAGTTTTAGCTTGGTTTTGAATCATCTACTCATGTTATCATCTTTTGTCCCATGGCTAAAAAGCAATGAAGAAGAGGCCCATTTTATCATCTATTGCAAGTATGTTCAAGTCTGGGTACTGTGGATATTCTTGGATTGGTTTATAAAACTCTTAGTGTTGTTGAATTTGAGGTTTTCTGAGTAATGTGTTGGATAATATTGTCTACACAAAATAAGTTCTTGCATGAAGGGAAGGTAATACAATCAGACAAGTGCTATAGAGCCATGGTGTATTATGAAGAATTTGCTCAGGCTCAGGATTCACGTGGCCAATATAACGTCAATGGTATTAGGAGACCGATGGTGGACATTTCCGCAAGATTGTAATTTCAAACTCAATGTTGATGGCTCCTTTATTGTATAGTCTGGATTGACAGGAGTAAGAGCGATGATTCGCAATAATTTTGAGATGAGTAATGGCTGCCTAGGCCGCTCCTTTGTCTAAAGTATCATCTGTGCTCATGGTGGAGCTATGTGCTATTTGTGAAGGTTGATTTTTATCATGTACTATGATTTTCATAGCTTTAGCATAGAATTTGATTCCAAGGATGCTACAACAATTATCTCAAAGAGAGAAGTCCTATATGATTTTAGACTCGTTGTGGAGGATATTCTTATTTTACTATCTTTGTGTAATATGTCTGACATTTTCTTTATTTCTAGGTCGACTAATCTTGTTGCTGATGGATTACTCAAGTTTGATCGTAGTAGTTTAAGTGAGCATATTAGGTTGGAGAATGAGAGTCCTGAGTGCCTCCATGACCTTCTGATGTCATATATTTCTTGATTATATATTTGGTTGTGTTTGTATTGGTGGGTGCACCCTTTTTCCTTGAGGGAGGTTTTTTTTTTTTTGTTGGGTTTTATTCCTCAAGGTTTTTTTAACAAGGAATCCTATCCATTTTGACCATTGAATGAAATTTACATTTCTTTCTAAAAAAAAGTCATATATCATGTAAGAAATAATCTATAATTAGGAAATATTTTTTTTCAAGTAAAATAGAAACAACTAATCTCCGAACTCGTTAAGAATTTGAATCAAAACCGAACAACTGCACCTTAAAGAAATAAGAAATTAAAAAAAAATACAACTATTTGTAAAACTCACACATAAAAAGTACCAAACAACCTAAATATTACAAATACACTATGAAAAACATTTTTAAAAAAGAAATAACCGAAATTTACAATTGTCACAGTAAATTATTCATAATGAAATTAGAAATTTAATATGCAAGAAAATACATGTTTAAATTGTTTATAAATTTATATAGATGATAAATTACAATTTTAACTATTTATTGAATAGACTACAAAGGAATAGTCAATAATATATATTACGTGAATTTGAAGGATAAATATTTTTTTTGAATATTCTATTCACTCTTATTCTTGAGATTATCATATAAATAATATACAAATTCACGCACAATACAAATATGTGTTAAAGAAATTAGTTTTAACATATATTATATAAATAATAAAACAGAATAAAAATA
>CATIWR010147224.1:0-22682 GCA_949677035.1 Omphalea diandra
TTGAAAGTTAAAAGTTTTGCTTTTAGTCCCTCTTCTTCACTCATTAAGCACTTCCATCCATCTTCTAATTCCTAGATACTCCTTATACTTTTAATTAAGGTCTAAAACACCATTATTTATGATATTATAACATGCACACAACATAAAAAAATTTTCCATACAACTATACAAACACTACATATATGTTCAAGTGTCCCCAAATGCAATGGTGCTTCAATGATTATTTATCTAATGCATATGCTCATGTGATAATGCTAATGAATATGGCTAGGGGTATTACATGTGTGCTAGGTTTCAATCCTCCCCTAGAGAGTCTTATTTGAATGATGTTAAAAGGATCTTTAAGTTTTTGCATGTCATTATACACTTAGGGCTATGGTATCCTAGGGATTCTTCATTTAGCCTTGTAAGGTATTCAGATGCGGATTATGCTGGTAGCTTATTAGATAGAAAAAGCACTTCCAGAACTTGCCAATTTATAGGTGAATGTCTAGTTTCTTAGTTTAGTAAAAAACAAGTATTGGTTGCCTTATCCATCGCGGAAGCCGAGTATGTGGCGGCGAGTTGTTGTTGCACCCAAGTTCTTTGGATGAAACAATAATTGAAGGATTTTGGCGAAGTAGTTGATCACATTCCCATTAAATGTGATAAAAATAAGTGCTATTAATCGCTCTAAGAATCCCATCCAACATTCTAGGAGCAAGCACATAGACATTAGACATCATTTTCTTAGAGATCATGTGCAAAAAGGTGATGTTGTGTTGGAATTTATTTACATAAATCATCAACTTGCAGATATTTTCACCAAACTCTAAATGAAGAAAGGTTAAACTTCATTAAGAGAGAATTAGGAATGTCTGATGGAAGCTCCCTAAAGTGAAAATTTTTTATCTCTTGTGTAATATTGTTGTGGTTATTGGTATTTGTTGATTTGTGATATTGATATATGTATTTCCTGTGGATCACAATTTTTCATTTTCCAAAAATTAGTTTTTCAATTCTTATCCTTGCTGACTCATAATTTGCGATTGTATTCCTTCTTCATGGTCGCGAATTACAAGTCAATTTCACCTGACTGTCAAGTGACAATTCGCAGTTATGAAATTTCCACTCCACCACGATTTTTGGTCAGTTTTTCAAAAATGTGATCGTTGACACGGCTTTTCCTGAGGAAAATTTATCCATTACTCACATTTTCCAAACTTCGCGATCGCGACTCATGAATTCATAGACGCGAATTAGAGTAACTGCCTAGCCAATTAAGTGATTTGATTGTCAATCATTTCCTCTCTTCATTTAATCCATTTCTAGCCATTTTTTATCGTTTTCACACACCTTCAAGCCTATGAATACCCCCTTTCAATAGTACCCTCTTCACTCCACTTCCAAACATCAACTCTCTCTCTCAAAATCTCTCTAAATCATCAAGCTTTCTCCCTTTTGCTATGGCTCCTTAAAAATTCTCCAAGGCTGACAAGGTCAAGGTAGTGGCTTAACCCTCTGTACCTCCTACCCTCTATCTCATGAAGGGAATAACCAAGGAAGAAAAAGAAAAATTCAAGGTGAACTCTTCCAAAATGACTCTCCCAAACAAGATTCCATCAACATTTATGCTGGAAACATTGGGATTCAATGCTGAGATTAGAGCCTTTCTCTCCAACTTGGGATGGAACGAGTTCATATTCCGAGATGAACCCAGATACGAGGAAGTTGTATGAGAGTTTATGTGCACCCTGCAACTAAGCCGAAAATCCAATTCGAGAGCCAACCAATACACACTAAAATTCTCAATTCTATTCCTCTTGAGAAATTTGGTTCTAAAGTTTAAAGCATATAATAATCCAATCCATAGATTGAAAAGGTGCAAATGAATGTCCTTATTGGCAAGCTACTTACTCATGAGCTGGCCTCGAAGAAGGATAAAGAGATAAAGAATATGAAAAGGCAAAGAGACAAAAATGATAAAGTAAAAAAGAAGACTTTTCTTTTCAAATTCTCAAACAAAGATAAAAAGGTTTAAGTGGCCTCTAGTGATAGTGATGAGAGTGAGATGGAGGAAAATGAGCTAGTCATTCTCTTAAGGAGGACCAAAGAGCTCACAAAGAGAAGCAAAGATAAAAGGAACTTGAAAAAAGCATCTTTCAATTTCAAAGACAAGAAGAAGAAAGTGACTTACTATCAATGTAGAAAATAAGATCACATCAAATTCGAATGTCCCAAGGTCAAGAAGAAGAAAAAAATAAGTCAAACAGAAGAAGAAAAGCTTCAAGGCTACATAAGATGGTAGCTCAAGTGACAAAAAGGAAGATGAAAAAGTTGCCAACCTATGCTTCATGGCTCAAAAGGACTCCTCCAATGAGGTAAGTACTTCTTCACATTCTTGTCATGATTATGAGGACTTAGATGATGTGGATGATCAACTTTATAAAGCTCTAACCTTGAGATATGATAAATACAAATCTAAAATGAAAACTTACAAGAAAAAATTATTTGAAACTTAAGGATGAATTTAAAAACTTAAATGATCTTATAAGTGACTTGAGGACTTTTAATGAAGAACTCAAAACTCCTTAGAAAATCTTTCTAAATCTTCATGCTCTCTTGATTTTCTAAGAAAAGAAAATGACACTTTAAAAGGTGAAGTTATTGAGCTTAAGAATTCCATTTCAAGATTTCACCAATGGAAAAAAGCTTTGGATACTCTTATTATATCTCAAAGAGCACCCTTAGTGAGATATGGTTTAGGCTTTAATAGAGCTTGCTCATCTATATCTTTTCCTTCCTACATTCATTCAAGCATCTGTATCTCAAACTTTTAGTATTGAGACTGTTGGGAAAAAAGTGCTCCCAACACTAAGTCACCTATGCCTAAGGGTAAAAGAAAGGCTCCCCTAGGCTCAAGAGCTAAGCCTAAAGAGCCCACCATACATACATGTTCACAAAGAGGCATGCTCAAACACACACACACACACACACACACACATACACATAAAAACCTCTCTTCTACTCATCACTCTTGCACTTGCATACATTCACAAACCAAAGTGTGAGAAGATCTTCTACTCACCATAAGTTTGCTCATAGGAGAAATACTTACAAGTCTAAACTCTAATGCCATTATTTTATGAGTTATGGACATATTAACGTCTTTTGCTACATTAGGAAGGCACATCTCAAATTAAGAACCCTTTTAAGCCTAAACTCTAAGGATCCAAGTATACTTTGGTACCTAAACAAAGGTAAATTATTTTTATGTTATATGAATGTTTAGAAACCACTAATAAAGATAATGATTAGCATGTGGATAACAAGTGCTCAAAGCATAAGACTGAAAATAAGAAGTTATTCATAGCCATTAAAGAAAAAGATGATGGCAATGTCACATTTAGAAATAATGCCAAGGGTAAGGTAATTGGCAATGAAATTATTAATAAGAAAGGTTGCAATCTTATTGGTAATGTTTTTTTAGTTGAAAGATTAAAACATAATTTATTGAGTGCAAATCAATTATGTGACAAAGGTAATAAAGTCATCTTTGATCCTAGATAATGTCGGGTTACCACCTTGGTGAATAAGAAGGTAGTCTTTAAGGGTGAAATGAGAGATAATGCTTACTTAATTGACTTAGACAATTTGGATAACCAATCCTTTAAGTGTCTTGTCTCTATTAGCAATGAATCTTGGCTTTGTCATAGAAGACATGGACATGCTAGCATGGAGCTTCTACAAAGTTTATCAAAAAGAGAGCTAGTAAAGGGTCTTTTAAAGCTTAAGTTTGAAAGGACAAGACATGTGGACCTTGCCAAATGAGGAAGCAACACCAAGCATCCTTTAAAGAAAAAAATGTTTTAAGTACTTCTAAATCTCTTCAACTCATTTATATAAACGTAGTTGGACCCACAAAAGAAATGCTAGTCTTAGAGGAAGCATTATTCTGGTTGATGACTACTCTAGGTTCACTTGGATATCCTTTCTTGCTCATAAAATGACACTTTTGATGTTTTCAAAAGTTTTGCTAAAAGTGTTTAAAATAAAAAAGTTATTTCATTTCTTCTATTGGGAGTGATTATAGAAGGGAATTTCAGAATGAATATTCCAATATTATTGTTTTAAGAATGGGATTTCTCATAATTTTATACTTCTAAAACACCACAATAAAATGGTTATAGAAAAGAAAAATAGGATATTGGTAGAGATGGCTAGAACTATGCTTAATAAGTATTTCTTGATAAATTAGTTTTGGGCCAAAGCCAACAATACTTTATGTTATATTGCAAATCATGTTTTCAAAAAACCCATTCTAAATAAAACTGCTTATAAGCTATGAAATAGTAGAAAATCTAAGCTTTCATATCTTATAGTTTTTTAGTGCAAATGCTACATACTCAATACCAAGGGCAACCTTGGAAATTTTGCCTCTAAAATCGATAAGGGTATCCTTCTTGGCCATTCAACCAATAGTAAAGCCTATAAGGTGTTTAATAAAAAGGCTATAGTGGTTTCAGAGTTTATGAATATTGTATTTGATGAGTTTAACAAACTTGATCTTTGGAAAGGTTCTCTTGTTGATAATCTTGCTGGTGACTTTGAAAAGTTGGAGCTTGATTCAAGGCTAAAAGAAATTGTGATTGATCTTGAAGATAATGAGCCATTATAAGAAGTTGAAAAACCTAAATCACAACAAAAGGAAAACTAAGCTTAAGAACTATACAAAGATTAGAGATACTCCAAGACTCACCTAAAAATCTTATCATTAGTGAGACATCTAAAGGAGTATGTACTAGAGCTTAATTACATGCTTTAGTTAATAATCTTGCTTTAGTTTCTCAAATTGACCAAAATCGATTGATGAGGCTCATGATGATGAGAGTTAGGTGATTGCTATGTAAGAGAAACTTAACCAATTTAATAGAAATAATGTTTGGGAACTTGTTCTTAGGCTTAAGGAACACCCAGTTGTAGGATGCAAATGGGTGTTTAAGAATAAGTTAGATGAACAAGGTGTTATTATAAGCAACAAAGATAAATTGATTGTAAAGGTTTATAACCAAAGAGAAGGCATTAATTATAATGAAACCTTTGCCCCTGTAGTAACATTAGAGGCCATTAGGATTCTTTT
The DNA here is from genome assembly GCA_949677035.1 of Omphalea diandra. Lineage (NCBI taxonomy): Eukaryota > Viridiplantae > Streptophyta > Magnoliopsida > Malpighiales > Euphorbiaceae > Omphalea > Omphalea diandra. Next base: position 5,120 of record CATIWR010147224.1, read on the forward strand.
AGCATTTTCATGTCACATGAATTTTAAGCTTTTCCAAAAGGATGTAAAAAGTGCATTTCTACATGGTTTCATTGACAAGGAAGTTTATGCTAAACAAACTCTAGGTTTAGAGTCTCATGTTTTTCCAAATCATGTTTTTAAATTAACTAAAGCCTTAAATGGTTTAAACAAGCTCCAAGGGCTTGGTATAAAAGGCTTAGTTTATTTCTTTTACACAATGATTTGAAAAAACGTAAGGTTGATACTACTTTATTTATGAAAAGGCACAACAAAAATACATTCATTGTGCAAATATATGTTGTTGATATTATATTTAGTACAATTAATAAATCTTTTTATGAAGAATTTGCTAAGTGTATGACTAAGTTTGAGAAGAGCATGATGAGTGAACTCAAGTTCTTCCTTGGTCTTCAAATCAAGCAAACCAAAGGAGGAATCTTCTTTAACCAAGCCAAATACATAAAGGATCTACTCAAAAGGTTTAGCATTGATGGATGCAAAGTAGAAAAACCTTAATGAGTGTAACTATTAAGCTAGACAAGGATGAATCAGGTAAGCCCATTGATGAAAAGAAGTATAAAGTTATGATTACCTCTCTCCTCTGTCTTATCACATCTAGACCCAACATCATGTTTAGTGTTTACTTGTGTGCTAGATTCCAATCTTGTCCTAAGGTATATCATATGAATGTTGTTAAAAGAGTTCTTAAGTATTTACATGGCACATTGCATTTAGGAGTTTGGTATCCTAGGAATTCATCTTTTAGTCTTCTTAGAAATTCAGATGTCATTTATGCCAGTAGTTTGATGGATAGGAAGAGCACTTTTGGAACTTATCAATTCATAGGTGAAAGTTTAGTTTCTTAGTTGAACAAGGAGCAAGTTTTAGTTGTCTTATCCATAACTGAAGCAGAATATGTGGCAACAGGGTTGATGTTGCACCTAAGTTCTTTGGAAGAAACAACTCAAGGATTATGGCAAAGATGTTGATTACATTCCTATTAAATGTGACAACATAGGTGCAATAAATCTTTCTAAGAATCCCATCCAACATTCAAAAAGCAAGCATATTGATATTATATATCATTTTTTTAGAGGTCATGTCTAAAATGGTAATGTGGTGTTAGAATTTATTGTGACCAACCACCAACTTGTAGATATTTTCATTAAACCACTCATTAAAGAAAGAATTAACTTTATCAAGAGAGAACTAGGAATGCTAGATGGAAGTTTCCTAGGGTGAAAATTGATCTCACTTTATGTACTTCATTATACTTGTCAATATTACTTCATTATTTGATATTATTGGTGATTGCATGTTAACTTATTGTGTTGGATGTTATAGATGTGTTGATTCATTGTGCAATTTTTTTTTAATGCCATATTGCTTGAATTAATCATCATAATATTATATTGATCACATCACGTTTGGGCCAATGTTTCTTTCATTTTTCTTTCAAAAAATCCTTGTAATTCGTGATCGGGATTTACAATTAGTAGTCACTACTTATAAGTCTTCTTTAACCTTTTAACCTTTTTCAATTTGCTATCACTATCTATGATCGCCACCGTGAAGTTTTTAAATTTCAAATCTATTAACTATTGACTATGTTATTTCCTAAGGAAATCTTAACCGTTACTCAAAAATTTCATAAATAGCGGTTGTGATAAGCATGTAGCAACCGCGATAGGTTGTAATCACTAGTCATTAATTTATCTGATATTCAAATAGTGCATCTTCCTTATTCAATGCTTTTTTTTTTGTCATTTTATAATCGTTTCCCCTATTCTTTACCTATTTAAGTCTCTTTCACACTCCTATATTCCACTTTTATCATCATCTTCTTCATACTTCTCATCTCTTTTTAATTTCTCTCATACATTCTTTTTTCCTCTGCTTTCATGGCACCTATGAAACTTACAAGAGTAGAAAAAGGGAAAGGTGTTGCCTAACTTCAATGCCTTCCTCCTCTTCATCTCATAAAGGGAATCACAAAGGAAGAAAAAAAGATATACAAGGCTAACACCAAAAAGATCATCCAACCCAACAAAATATTTCCTTCTTGAAACTATTGGTATCAAGGGAGAAATCCAATCATTTTTCTTCAACCTTGGCAAGAATGAATTCATTTTCATGAAGAACCAGGCTATGAAGAAATCATACAAGAGTTCATGTACACCGTCACTCTTAGTCGAAGGGCATAATCTAAAGTAGGTTCGTACGATCTCATCTTTAGGGCATTTAGGGATCCCTATTTCATTACTTTTGCCCAACTTTCCTCCCTTTTTAATTTTCAAATCGGAGATGATGTTTTCATTCATTATCTCTTCCTTAACATCATTTATTCTGAGTTTTAGTCTGAAATCTCCATAGAAACCAACCATGATATGAAAACTTCAAAGGCTAAATACATTAAAACCTAAACCAATTAGCTCCTTCATAGAATTATTACCTTTTCCATTAATGCTAGGGGTGATAGGACTAAAAAAGTCTCTTAAAAAAACCTAGCTTTTCTCTTTTGCCTCACAAAAAATAAACCCATCCAAACTGGAAGATGCCTTTTGGATAAATTGATCCACATGAGTTCTAAACCTATGAGCTACTTTCTTCTTCCCTTTCACATCACAACCATATATAGGTTTGTCGGGACTTTGAATGATGATAAAGAAAAATTCCTCACTAAAAAGTATCTCCCATCCTAATTTTTTTTATTTGACCCATTTGATTAATGCTAAAGTCATTCATCCTAACTCTTAAGTGTATACTTTAGGATCCTATAGGGCAAAGAAGCAACAGATAACCCATGCCTCTAAATGAAGAAGGCTAGTGATTGAAGAAGGCACCTAAAAGCCCATTCCATCTTTACATAAAGCCAAAATCTAAGTCTTCTTCCCTGTCTCTCTCTTCCATCAATAAGAAACTTGATAAGGTAATAAGAATGATTAAGAAAAGGTTCCTTCTTCTCTTTCACTTTCATAGCGACTTGGTTGACCTTCAAGAAAAGGTTGGTGCTACTTCATGTCATCTTTCTAATTTTGAAGAATGTGAAGACAGCCAAGAAGAATAAGATGATTAAGAGGAAGAAAGAGATAAAGCCTAAGGAGAAAGAGATGAAGAATTCATTAAAGATAGTGATGATGATGATGATGATGATATCTCCCCTACATTTAAGCTTTCTTTTAGCATTATTCTTATTCATTTTTTGTTTTTTAACCTTTTCTATTTTAATTTTGGCCCAAATGTGTGAGCAAACATATTTATATGTTTAAGTTATGTTATGTATTTATTCTTTTAATAAAAGTTTGAAGTATATTTTTTATATTATTAATCAATGCAAATTTGGTTTGATGAAAGATGTTCTTTCTTTAGTAAAAATTCTAATTATGTTTCTTTAATTATCAATTGATCGTCATCATATCATCACAATTATCCCTATAATTGTATTGATTATCATTGCACTTAACCTTTCTCTCTTTTTGATCTTGACAAAAGGGGAGAGCTTACATGCCATTAATTGAGGGGAAGCATAAATTAAAAGGGAGCATTTCAACCATTTCAACTTATTAATCATTTCAACTTTATGCACTCTAGAATACATTATACATTCTTTATCCTTTGCATATTCAATCTAAGTTGTCAAAATAAAAAAGGGGGAGATTGTTCAAGTAGGTTGGCCAAAACTAAATCAAAACTTTTTTTTGATCTTGGTAATATAGCTTGAAAGGTCCTAACATCCATTTCAGGTGTTGATCTTGCAAATATTTAGCTAGGATCGCATTGGAAGTTGAATGAAAGCCTTGGTCTTAAAGATTGAAATTTGCAACTTAATTTGCAATCATGAATTAGAAGTTTGTGACTGATATCTTACAGAAAAGTTGGATAAAATTAGGCAGACGATTTCACAATGTATATCACATCCAGTGACATGACCGCTGCTTTTGTATTCACTTGGAAGGAATCAATACTTCAACCAGATTATGGTAGGTGTCCTAAATAACCTTTAGAACATCAAAATTCGCAATAGCAAAATAATGGTCGAGACCACAATTTTGGTGAAACAATACCTCCATTTTGACAAACGATTTTACGGTAAGCATTGCATCCAAAGACAAAAAATTAGAGAATGCGACTTTCACTATTTAAGGGATGTAACGATAATTTTTTCTATAGAACTAATGATTTTATGCTATGTGGACTAGCCATTAGATACAAATAGGATTTTCCACCACGAATTAAGCAAAATTTAGTGTCATACGAATTAAGCAACTGTGATTATATAGTATCGATCACAAATTTCATTTGACAAGCATTAAATATAGGATTTGTCTAGCATACATTAAAGATTTGGATATAGTTTTATTTGTAATGTCTCTTTAGTGATTGTAACTTATAAATACACCACCAAATGGACTTGAATGCAATAGAATAACATTCATTATAGCCAAACTCTTGCAAATTTATTTCTCAACTTTTAAGCATTCAATTTCTTGTGTTAAAGTTATTGTTATTTGGTATGAGCATTAAACATCATTAGGTATGGGTTTGAGAGTTAGCCTTTGATTGTAAAACTCTTGTTCAAGTTGAGTGTTAGCCTTGTGAAACACTAGCGAGGGTGTGTGTGAGCTTCTATAAAAATACAAGTTGTAAAGTTAGATGTGAGCTTTAAATACCATTAGACATTAGTGAAATATCCAATTGGAATAATTGGGAAGGGGATACCGGGTTGACTATTCAAAATTTTATACCAACTCAACCTCGCTTATTAGTGTAAAGGGCTAACACAAAATTTTTAAAAACATCAAAACTAGAATCCTTATGTGAGAGGAACAACACCTAAGTATATCTAGAAAAATCATCTATAATGACAAATGCATAATTCATGTCTCCTAAACTATCTACCCTAATGGGGCCAAAAAGATCCATATGAAGCAATTGCAATGGTCTAGAAGAATGTACCTTGTTCTTGGATTTGAATGAGGATTTAGTTTGTTTACCTTTTTGACATGCTTCACAAACTCCTTCCTTTGCGAACATGATTTTAGGTAGACTTACAACCGAGTTTTTTCTCTTTAGCTTATTAAGGAGTTCCATACTAGCATGTTTTAGCCTTATATACTAAGTTTTACGTTTTTCAATTATTAAAACTAATCACTTTGCATTACAATTAGTAAGAGAGTTTAAATTGATCACATAAATATTGTGGACTCTTATACATAATTTTGTTGTCACTCATTCTTGATACATAACATGCCTATAACTCTAACATAACTCTAAGGCCTTTATCACACAACTGACTTACACTTAGCAATTTGTACTTGAGTCCATCAAAAAGTAATAGTTTATCAAGGATATGTGAGTCATCATCCTTACCAACTTTACCTATGCTAACAATTTTGACTTTGCCATTGTCTGCAAAAGACACATTTCCAAAACCCTCAACCTTTTTTAAGTGTAAGGATAACTTTCTTTCTCTTATCATATGCTTCAAACATCCACTGTCAAGATACAACTCTTGCTCTCCAACATAGGATTTCAAGTATTTCCTTAAAATAATTAAGGTTATATCATAGGTACCCAAACCTTCTTAGGTCCAAGGGGTTTAGCTCTTGCCAACAACTCATCATGCCTTCTCGATTGGCAATGTGGCCATATATAACATAATAGAAACAATCACCATCAAAGTGAGTTGGTATCCTATTTCAAGGTGGTACATGCATATAATGTCTCTTAAACTTGTAGCTCTTTTAAGCAGCGTGTCTAGGAGTATTTCTCATGAGGAACTCTTTTGTGTTGTGTGTGTTTATACCCAAATTATGTCATTTTTTGTGTCTTTGCATACTTTGCCTCTTAGGCTTGTAAGAGTGATACATGTAAGCATAATTTACTCTAATGGAAGCATTTCTCAATCGTGTGTAATTGTGTTGAGACTTTTCTCTTGAGCAATTATTTATGGCATTTCTCCTTTTAGAAACCTTTTGTTTCATAACAGAGTTAGAAACATTATTCTCTTTGGCCTCAACAAAAACTGCTTAAGAAGTGGAAGGAGCCATTGAAGTAGTAGCATTGTAACCTAATCCATATTTGATGGATGGACTCCTTTGAGCCTTAATGATAAATTCTAACTTCTTATTTCCTTTAATTTAGGGTTCTCAGTTGTGAGAGACTCTACCTCCTTAAATAGAGTTTCTTGATTCTTAGCACATTCTTTCAAGAATTTGTTCTATTTTTAAAAAGAAGAGGCATTGGACTTGAGATTCTCAATGCTCATAGTGAGTTTGTTAATTATAAAGTAAAACTTATCTATATAGTAGGAGTTAAAAGGATTTGCCTCTTTATCACCATCACTATCACTATCACTACTAGATGTGTGCTCATTTAAGGATTGATTTGATTGCTCCTCTATTACGATGAGAAAAAGGATGTTAAGTTCCTTTCTTGTTTCATTTTCATTAGGTTCAGATAACTTGTGTCATCCCAAGTGGCTTTATATACTTCCTTTCCTTTCTTAGAGGTGTACTTTCTTTAAGGTAGCTTATTTTTCATGATCTTAGGACAATCTGATTTTGTATGTCCTTTCTCATTGCATCCATAGCAAGTGATTAACTTTTGGTGCCTTTCTTCTTATAGTTCCTTGCCTTTTTACCTTTTCATTTGAAAGGAATTTCTTTACTTGATTATTGATGAAGGTAAGATGTTCATCTTCACTACTATCTTCATCATCACTAAAAGAGGAAGATGTTAGTAAATGAGAAATAAAAGGTGTTTTAGAATGTACCTCTTTACCTTTCAATGTCAAGTCTTTCTTTCTCATCCCTATGTTTACAGCAAGCTTCTCCAAAGTGATCTTATGAGACAATAACTTTCCCATGAGTTCATCAAGTGATAAGACTTCTAATTTGTTGGCTTCCTCTATAGTTGTCTTCTTAGCTTTCCACTTATCTTTTGGCAATGTTTTCAAAATTTTTGGTACCATATCCTTATTTGTATATGACTTCCCCATTGTTTTGAAACTGCCTACAATATTTATGAATCTGTTGTACATCTCAGTAATAGTTTCACCAAGTTGATATACAAATATTTTATACATGTATGTGTGCATTTGTATCTTTCTCTTTTTTACTTTACTTGTTCCTTCATACTAAGTCTGCAATATATCTCATATTTCTTTAGCTAATATACACATTTATAGCTTAACTTATTGAAACTTATGGATTACACAGAAAAGAACATGTATTACTCTTATGCCTTTTAGGTTTACCTTTTTCTCTTCAGTAGTCCTTTTTTTTTTTTTTTTTTTTTTGTATTGGTAAATATCCAACTATATTTTTTTGTAATTATATTACTTCCTCAATAATGTCTCGTAAGTCAATGGTTTCAATGTGAAAAAAGAACTCTATACGATTCTTCTAGTAACCATAGTCATCTCCCTTGAAAAATGAAGGCTTATGGATGGATTGTGACTTTTCATGACTTGTCATACTATTTGCTCGATGTACTTAAGCTTTGATGAAGAGATAAGCTTTGATACCCATGATTGCCCATTAGTGCCCTATAAAAAGGGGTTGAATATGGTAATGGTAAATTTATAAATTTAAACTAAATGTGAAAATAGATGAAGAATCAACATACAAGATTTATAAAGGTTCAATATAACTTGCTTACATCCTCTCCTCTAGTATTTCAACTAGAGTCTTCCCTATTTTGATAGCTTAAGGTGCTATCAACAACCTTTACACAAGTAAGTTTCTAGGCACTTACCAAGCCTTTATAGGTGATAGATTTTCAAACACTATAAACTTTTGACAAGTAGTTCACAAAAAGCTACTTAAACCTTAACCCAAAATAGTTTCCATGTATTACCTTAAACCTTTCATAAGAGATACTTTGAAAGGGTTATAATAAGAGATTATAACAATTTTAGGAGAAGGAAAACTCTCACTCGAGCAAGAATAGATGCTCAAAGATAATTCACAAGGTATGTTTGATGTGAATGAAAAACTAAAAAAAAAAATTTAAGAAGTTTGTCCTTCAAATTCTATTTTGAAGATAACTCTTTATAGTTTATTATCAAGCTTGATTAATAAATGTCTTTAGGATACTAGATCACCCTTTGTTCATAATGTAATAGCTTTTTTTATTGAGAATAACTTTTACAATGGATTACTTACTTAATAAAATAGTTCTCCTCTTGTTTATATTGAGAGTGGTTCATTTTTATAGGCTGAACAAGGAACTAACTATTAGAAATGAGCTATCACTTCATATTACAATTGTAAGCAATTAATATGCTTTGAAGAAACTCCATGTCCATTGCTAAGGCATCAACCATTATTGATTTTAAGTAGATAGGTGGTTGATAATCAATATTTTAACTTCAATAGTCATTTGTTCTATCAAAATGCATGTTGGAAGTAGTTATTAAAAGTTAGTGCAACATGGCTCTTCCTTTCCCCTTTTTTAATTGTTCAAAACACTCTTACTTCAATGGTCATTGGATATACACAATGATCATTGATTCTAACCTTAATGGTCATAGGAGCATGATCAACGTCTGTTATTGATTTCATAAACTATGGTCTTTATGCTTTATTTTTCAAAAAATGTTGAAGTGATTCAACGCATATTGGAGTTGTTGCAAAGGTTGTTGAAAACATCTCAATGCCTTTTGATTATTTAAGTGTACCCTATTATGAGGTTCAAAAGGTGTAGCTCAAATTAGAGCATTTTTTCAACACAAGTTGTGAAAGTACAATGCTCATTGTGAGGTATATAGAGCATTGCTCAAACTAGAGTAGTTCTCTAACATTTGTTATAAAAGTATAACATCGATTGTGAGGTCTAGTTCAACATCTATTTTGAAGTCCAAAATGCAGAGCTTATACTTGAGCACTTGTCCAATGCCTAAGCACTTCTTTAATGTCTGTTGTCAAAGAGGTAACACCTGTTATGACGTCCACAATGCCTGTTATGAGTAGGTAACATTTATTAGTATGTTTAGCTGAGTTTGCTTTGACTTTTACTTTTTAACACTTAGAGTTTTTCAACCTTCAACTCAAAATGTGTTTAAGACAAATTCCTCTCCAATCATTACAATACAAGGAATTGATGTACCTATAAGTTTGACATAAATAAACTTAGGAAAAAGTTAGTCCTAAGTCTCATTTGTAATCATCAAAACAAGAACTTGAAACCTAGAAGGTTCAACATAATCGAGGTGAATCCTTGATACCCAGTAGCTCCTCATTGCCCTTTTATCATTTGCTTCGGCTCTAAGAAAGATTCATGCTTTCTATGATCGATGTTGAAGGTTTTACTCTTTCATTGAATGATGTTGAAATATTCATTTAAAGTTGTTCCTTGATGTCGTCTTAAAGATTATGGGTTTTAAAGGTCTCTTAAGAATATACCCTTTTATTTTTCTTGAATATAAACTAACATATTATCACTTTAAAAATATTTAGAACTTCTCATTATATTATCATATTCAAAACTAATGGCACAAAAGTCTTAGGGTCGACATTATATTTTCCTTTAATACTAATTATACATTTGCTTAGTTAACAAATTTAAACACCTTTTTAAATAATTTTTTGTAAGGGCAAAAAGATTTGTGCTCAATCCAACAAAGTACAGAGACTGGTTGTTAACATGAAAAATCATCAGTAAGATTTTGCTCTCTTGCACATTATAAAATAAGAGTGGATAGATTATCTTTGACCTTATAAAAGATAGGTTATTCTTGAGCCATAAAGAAGAAAGGTGTAGGTGAAACATTTGGGAAGATGACATAGGCAAATTGTTAAGCCTCTGTAATTATTGTGTTTTTACTTTTCTTTTATTGTATCTTCTTTTTAGAAAAGAAGAGTGAATTTGAGTATGTTAGTTCAATTGCAATTAAAGTTTCCAAGAAGTTTCTTAAATTTTAATTTGATTTCCTGCCCTTCTTTATCATTGTTCCTCCATTCTCTTAAGTTGACATCCTCACTAAGAGAACAATGGTGAAAATATATATTCAATATTATGTTACTAAATTTATTAGTTTTATTAGCAATCTGTTGGATGTGCAAATAAAGTCCCACATCAGCTAGAAGTATGAGGATTATAGGTTTATACGTATGGACAAAATTTCATTGCTATGACACCTTTTGAATAAAAGTCCAAATGAAAATCATGTGGACCTTGGCCCAAAGTAAATAATATCATAACCAATATGGAGATTTATGGTGCCCATACTTTCTTCAAGTGGTGTCAAAGTCATGTCTCAAACTTAGCATGATTAACTCATGATGGATTCGTGGTTAATTTTTATTAGACAGGTGGTGTGCTCTAGTTAAAAGGAGTGAACATGGATGAAGGAAGCTCTCGAGGTAGACAATACACATTGAAGCAAGGTCTTCCTAGTGAGGAAGATGATGGATGAATGATCATTTGAGTGGATCCTCATGGTATTTTATTCAAGGGGATGATTATTTGATATGTAAACAAAGTTCCATATCGGCTAGAAGTGGAGAGGATCGACTAGAAGTGGAGATGATCATAGGTTTATAAGTATGGCTAAAACAAGGTTTTCCTAGTGAGGAAGATGACGGATGAATGATCGTTTGAGTGAAGGCTCAATAGTACTTTGTTTGAAGGAAAGATTGTTAGATGTGCAAACAAAGTCTCATATCAGCTAGAAGTAGGGAGATCATAGATTTATAAGTATGGACAAATCTTCATTACTATTAGGCCTTTTAGGTAAAATTCAAAAGCAAAACCAAGCAAATCTAGACTTAAAATGGATTATATCATATAGATATTTGTATATTTGTGGTGTTCATAAATGCTACACAATCCATTGATTAAGGCATTTATTAGCCTAACTAAAAAGTAGAGGTACTAATATGCGCCTCCAATTAGCAACTAGAGTGCATCAAAACCATTGATTTGATTTTTTTTTTTTTTTTTTAAAGGTTGGTGTTGCATAGAACGTGAATGATAATATCATTCTAAGATCATATTTGGCTGAATAATTTTTTATAATCTTATTAAAAAATGAATGACATAAATATAAAAATAGATACGAGTGTTAAAAAAACAAATTAATGATGCTAATCTTAAGTGTATTTCAAAATTAAATAAATAAACAAGATTTAATAAAAAATTATTACCCATTATGTTCATATTTCGATATTAAAAATTGAATGGAATTTGATTATGAAAATAGTGAAACAAATTTATGTAAATATCGAAACTAAATTAAAACTACTATATTCTTTACCTATTTTGCAAGACAAAAACAGAAAAGGAAATTAAAACATGAGCAATGGCTCTATTCACGATAGCGTGCTCCCTTTTTTTTATTTTTGCAAAAAGAATTATATATACTATTTTTAAAAAGTTAGATCACACATTACATTTATCAATTGGTTAATTCCTAAATTGATTAATTTTAAATAGGACAATATTTTTAAAAAATTAGAATATTTAAAATTAAAAAATATATAATGCGATAAAATAATACACAAATATATTTAATATTTACACCTTAAGGAAAATTTTGAAACTTTTTAAATTCTCAAAAAGAAAAAGACAGGGGGCCATAAGGGGTGATACCTACATTGTGTAACTCTTAAGACTTTATTTGTTGTTATTATTATTATTATTTTTAAAATAATCAAGTATATAATTATTTTATATTTATTTTCCGTATTTTTTGTACAAATTTTATTTATTTTTTCTAACTAATTAATTTTTTGTTTTGCATATTTAAATGAAACTCCGATGAGTAATGCTAATTTACTAAACTATATTTGGCATAAATTTTAAGAATTCACAATATTACCACTATGAACTCATATTCTTTTACGTGATTCATTCATTTTTATATCTAATTTATTTATATCTTTCATATAATTACAAACATAAAAAATAAAAAATCAAATATATTTTTAAATGATATTATTGTTCACATCATTTCATCTCATAGTGATACCTAATAATGCTTATTTTAAAATTGTATTACAAAATAATGTAGTTTTAATTTAATTTAATTAATTGATTTTCAAATTTATTCGATTTTAATCTTTTTTTAATAGTCTGATTTTAATCTAATTAGATGAAATTGTTACTCAATTTTTGTTTGATTATTCTAATTTGATTTTTAAAATACTAATATATATAGAATTTATTATTAATTCATTATATGTAGCATTAATGTCTTTCAAATCTAATATAATTATCTTTTAAATTTTTAGAGAAAAACAGAATTTAATTTCTTTGGTTCTTGCACGATAATTAGACATTCTAAGAAAACTAGGGGAAAAAAATTAGGAAAAATAAAGATGGCAAATATGAGAGACAGGAATAGTGTTGCTACAATAATATGTTTGGTAATATTACATTTGTTTCTTTGTTACCTGACATTTCCTTTTTAGCTGTAACCTTAAGTAAATTACAAGAGCACATGAACCGTCTTCGCCTTGTTAGCTCTCGTGTGAGAGAGAGAGAGAGAGAGATAGAGCAAGCCGATTCATAAATTCATGGTACCAGAACACCCTTGAGATTTGTGAGAGAGCACCTACATCTAAGAATGACGTAAGAAATAAACCTGTAAGTCAGGATGAAGCATACCATGATCGCGACATTTCTCCACCTACTTTCCTCTCCATATCCTTCTTCTTTGAGGACATCTTCTCCACTAAATATGCATGTCCCAAACATGTATTGCAAGCATTTCTCCGATTTTGAGAACTCGTTTATCAAGAACCCTTCAAATGGATACTTGAACAGCGATATATAGTGCATGAAAATCCAGTAGTGTGGTATGCCATGCTTTGTTATGAAGTATCCGGAGAACAAAAAGAACGAACCCATCACTCCGGATATTACTGAATTTCCAACAATGAAATTAGGCACTAGAGCACTGAAACATACCACTACTGAATTCGCTGTGTAAAGAATCAACCAGATCAACAGCAGGAAGTGCATGAATGCTGTGAAGTTTGGATTTAGACCCACTAACCAGTATAAGGGGACGGAGAATAATATAGCTAGGATGAGTAGAAATGGCAAGTAAACAACACCATTGGCTATGGCATATGATGAGACTCTATAGCTCCCACAAGATGTCTCCTTCATTAGAATTTCCCTCTCTTGCAAGAAAATTGGCAGAGCTTCTGTTGTGCAAGAGAGCAAGAACGTCAATATAAAAGCAAAAAGGCCTACCCTTTCTTCTGCCCCTCTCAAATTATCTTCGACATCGTTGAAGATGGAACCCAAAACGAACCCAGAAACCAACATTTGTATTGTTCGACACGCAAATAACTCTCTGGTTCGGAAAATGTTCATGGAAAATCTATGAGTGAGAATTGCAGTCTCTTGAAACCTTGAATTTGCAAAGCCGCGAGGAAAATCAATACCAACATTTATTGTTTCCTCGTCTACAACCTTAGATTGCAGAAAAAGCTGTTGAAGAGTGAACTTGCCATTTCTACTCTCACCCTCCTCAGCTTTCTTGATCTGTTGTTGTTGGATTGCGGATACAGCATGAACTTGTGGCTGTGTTTCTTGCTGCTGCTGTTGTTGAATGGCATCGATGGACTCGATCGCGAATTCAACAACATTGACATGAAGAGGAAGTTGCATACTTATTGTCCTTAGATTATCTCCAAGCTGATCGACCGTCCCATGATGCAAAACCGATCCATTAGCCATCAAAAGTATTGAATTGAACAGCTTCACTATGCGAAACCCAGGCTGGTGAATGCTTAGAATTATAGTTCTACCTCTTGTGTCTGCCATGACCTTAAGCATGTCAATAATCTGCAAAGCAGAAGTGCTATCTAGACCAGAAGTTGGTTCATCAAGAATCAGCACTTTAGGGTCATGTATGACGTCAACTCCGATGGAAACACGACGCCTTTCTCCGCCGGATATTCCTCGAATCCTGTCATCACCCACACGCGTCATGGCTACATGGTGGAGGCCTAGATCTCGGAGCAAGTTGTTGACCCTAGATCTCAGCTGATCCTGAGGAAGCCGTAGACGAAGCTTGGCACTAAACAAGAGAGTTTCTTGGACAGTGAGGAGAGGAAAGAGAGTGTCTCTTTGTGTGACATAGCCTGAAATCTTCTTGAAATGAGCTTTGTCGATAGGACTTTGATTGACAAAGATGGAACCATTTTGTGGAGTAAGTTTACCTGCTAGGACTTCAAGTAAGGACGATTTTCCAGCTCCACTTGGACCAACAATGGCAAGGATTTCCCAGGGCTTTGCCCTGCAACTTACGCCTTTTAGAACATGTTTTTCTTCATCAAGATTTGGTTTGGGTTCTTGATTAACTTGTTGCTGCTCTTCGTTGAAGATTTTAAAAGGATAGCCTCTTTTCTTGCTGAAAATCTTGTAGGTGATCCCACTTGCTTCTATCTCACAGCCTTGTTTCTTCATTGAAGATGGGTCACTTTCTTTTTCTTCTTGTCGGCTTCCCTTTGATTAATTTGGTTTTCTGTCAATACCAACCCACTACATTTGCATTAGCATAACTAATGGAGGGAAAAAAAAAAAAAAACTCCGGGTTTTCTTTGCCTTCAGCCCGCTGAATAAACAAGAAATTGTAATGAACTAAAAACAAAAAAAAACCTGTAGAACAATGAGTGGCTCAAAAGGTGGATTTAGCTGGAGTACATTTACTATTATAATCAAAACTTCAACTTATTATAGATCACGTGAAATTATTCTTCCCATTTCTGGACCCATAGTTTGCCATGGAAAATTGGATATTTCAGATGCGATCTGGTACGTGTAGTCACATAGTTAATGGCATGCTACACAATATCTTCTTTTATTTTGTAACAAGGTAATAATCGTATGTAAATTTCATGTATTGTACGTTATTGCTACAAATGCAACAATTATAATGTCACAATTTTTTTTAAAAAAGTCCAACACATTTTAAACTTTATTATAAAATAAATAAATAAATATATATATATATATATATATATATATATATATATATATCAAAATTTTTAAAATATTACATATACTTTATAAAAAAAACATAAGTAATAATTTTGTTACATTACTCAATTTATTTATCATGTTGAGTAATTTAATATGAAAAATATTATCTAAATAATATAAATTTTACTTATAATAATATTAAATAAATTATACATATACCTTAAAATGTTTCACAGAAAAATAATGACAAATAATTACAATTAGTGAAAATATTATTTCAATGCTAATTTATTTTCTCAACAAATATTTTGTCTAAATTTTTAAAATATCTTAGTAAGAATTTTTTCTGAATATTATTTATTATTTTAAAAATTTTTCAAGACAATAGTAAAATTTATAACAAAATAAATTAATAAATTGCATATATAGTTCAAAATTTTACATAATTTTTAAACATATGAATAGTAATTTTATTTGATTGTATAATTTATCTATCATTTAGACAATTTAGTTTATAAAAGTTATAAAAAAAATGCATTTTATATAGGAAAATCTCATTTATAAACAAACGCAAATTATTCACTCCTCTTATACATTTTAAATGCTGCCTCAATGGTATAATTTATAAAATTGTATACTTTTTTTTTCTTTTTCCTTATTACAAGATTCATAGGAAATTGAGTATTTGAAAGAGATAAGCATCCCCAAATTTTACAAAATTAATTCATGAGGTCGTGAGAAGAGTTGGAAACCTTGGCTCTACTAGCTAAACCCTACAAGATAAAGAAACTTTGAAACAAACAGTTTAGTCAAGTGCTAAAGGATCACACTGATGCTTAAAATCAATCAAGTGTTTAAAGAGAATATATTGTGCGTAAGAGCTAGAATGAGTGAATATCTAAAGGAAGCTCCTTATATAGGAGGCTTATTACAATAATCTGCTAGGAATAGGATGAGTTATCCTATTTGGAATGAAATATTTTAGCATAGGTTATTGTCTAAATTATAATGAACTATGTGAATAATGGATGAGCATAATAGCCAATCGATAAACATATTGAATGGATTGAATGATCCATCATATAGGTATATTAGCCTAATCACTCCTGAGTTGTGCGTGAGATATTTAGATCCAAATCAAAATGAGCTTAAGATATATATGGGCTTAGCGTATTTTAGCTATGATGGCATCACATGTCCCTCCATAGTCCAAGTCTATTTATGTCTCAGAGTCTAAACATAACTGAGCACACCGTGACATGCATAAAAGAGAAACAATCATTATATTAAAAGAGGAAAATGATTGAGCTATAAAAAGCGAATCAAATCATATGACAAATAGAAATGGACCAAGGTAATAAATGAGCGTGACCATGGAATAATTTAAATTTCAAATTTCAAATTTCAAAAATGTAACGACCAATATTCATATATGCTCTGATACCAATAAATGTAACAACCATTTCCATTTACCAATAAATGTAATGACCACTTGTATTTACAAATCATGTTGCTCTGATACTAATAAATGTAACAACCATTGATACCACTGAATGTTAGCATTTTTTTTTTTTTGCTACCACAATCTGTAATACTACAATTGGTACCTATCAGAGCAACTACATCCTGGATTTGCCCGTTGGCCCTGTGATGTCATACACACCTGGATTTGCATGTCTGCCCCATGTATGCTTGAGCCCTCTCTGATACCAAAACTGTAACATCTAAATTCATTAGTCAAACCAATAACTGTGACATCCATTGTTCTCATTTGTAAATTAGCTTTGATGCCACAAATTGTAACGTCACAACATGGCTACAGCCTGTACCTATCAGAGCACTCAACATCTGGGATTTGCCCGTCGACCCTGCGATGTCATACACACCGGGATTTACATGTCTGCCCCCGTGTGCTTGAACCCTCTGATACCACCAATTGTAACTATCATCTTCAATTGCAAATCATGACATTTCACGTTCGAAATGCATACATATTAAGGTTTATTCATCATACATATATAATCTCATATGTATTTAATTTACACATGTGTTAACTAATGTCAGGACCAGTGACCATAACTAGTTCTTATCAAATATATGTACATGACGCAAGGAGAGAAAGTTGGAATTCAGCCGACGACCTGTGTTTCATGTGTCTCTATGCAAAACTTTATGTACCAAAGTGTCCAAAGTCTGTGCTTCAGTATCTGAAAAATAATTGCGATTTGGTGAGTCGCGACTCAGTGAATAAAAACAATAATCAAATTCTCATGGTGTAATCTATAACCAACTATCATCAAGATACATTGCAAGTATAACAATTGACTATGCAAGTGTAAATAAAATAGCTTTATTTTTGTCGTGACCGAGCAAGGCAAACATTGCTCTTAGGATATTCATGTGATTCATGTAACATATGATTTAGGACCTATTGGTCCATCTTTCTATAATTTGCAAGTGTTTGACAAGTCGATCACAACGCCCCTTTTAGTTCCATATGCAAGTGCTTATTCACAAATGATATGCCAAGTAATCGTTAAGAGCATTTAATTCTCACTTGGCCTATATTCCCATGTAACATGTAACAATTCAATCATATATACATGTAATAGAACATAAT
>CATIWR010147230.1:0-12408 GCA_949677035.1 Omphalea diandra
CGAGTATGTGGCTGCCAATTGTTGTTGCACCTAAGTTCTCTGGATGAAACAACAATTGAAGGACTTTGGCAAAGCTATAGATCACATTCCTATCAAATGTGATAATACAAGTGCTATTAATCTCTATAGGAACCCCATCCAACACTCTGGGAGTAAACATATTGATATTAGGCATCACTTTCTTACATATCATGTCCAAAAAGGAGATGTTATGTTGGAATTCATTAACACAAATCATCAACTTGTAGACATTTTCACTAAATCTCTGAATGAAGAAAGGCTAAACTTCATTAAGAGAGAATTAGGGATGTTTGATAGAAATTCCCTAAAGTGAAAATCTTGATCTTAGAAATATTTGCTTTGATTGATGATATTTGTTTTTTTATGAATGAATAATTATTATATGATTTTCATATTTGAGTTGAGATGTCTTAATTTTGAATGGCAATTGTGAATTTATATGACAAATTGCATAAATTAGAAATCAAGATATTAATGTGGATCACAAGTTTTTAAAAATTTTTACCCTTATATTTGGTGACTCATAATTCGCGATCGCTATTCCTTGTTCACAGTCACGAAAATCACTCTCCACAGCAAATTTTGTCAAATTTTCAAAATTTTGATCGTTAAATCGCATCTTTACGAGGAAAATTTGTTCGTTACTCACATATTTCAGAATTAGCGATCGCAACTGAGGAAATCGCAGATGCGAATTAGAGTAAACGACTTACATTTATGAGATTTGATGGCCAACCGTTTCCAACCCTTCATTTAATCCATTTATAGCCATTGGATGCCTCTTCAAAGGCTATATATACTCCCTCAAACAGTGTTTTCTTCACATCTCAAACATCCAACTATCAAAATTCTCTCAATTTCTCAAAATTTTCTCAACCTCTCTATTGGCTCTCAAGAAATTAACTAGAGGCTGAGAGAGGTCTCCAAGAACAAGTGGAAGACTCTTCCGGACATGATAGTGAATCTCCAACTTTTTAGACATTAGGGTTCTCTTTGAACCTTGTTTTTCTTTTCTCTTTGAAAACAAAAAATGTGATCTCACATGTTTTATTTGTTTCTTTTTCAAAGCATTTGTCTCGAGCATCTATTTGTATAATCTTTATTATTTGCTCCTTTAATACTTATGCTTATTTATATTTCCTTTTATGTTATCTAACCTTTTCGATTTTGCCAAAGGAAGAGAGATCGAGAGATACAGAGGAAGAAAGATAAAGGGGGAAAGATAAGTAAAAAAGGGGAGAGATTAGTGAAATTTATCCTAAGATGCATAAGTTAAGGGGGACCAACATAGAGTAACTTAGAGGAACTTAAGTCAATTTGACACTTAGGATTTTTAGAACTTAGAAAATCTTTATCTTTTGCTAAAAATGATCATTAAAATCCTATAAGTAGTTTTCAATTTTAATGTTCTATATTTATTCTTCATTTTGGATCAATCTAGGTTGTCAAAATCAAAAAGGGGGAGATTGTTGGACTAGGATGGTTAATCCTAAGTCTAAAACATTTTTTGATCTTGATAAAGGAGATTGATCATTACTAGTGTTTTTATTAAGTGTTGATTTTGCAGAAAAATAAGTCTCTCAAGTTAAGTTGGAAGAAAATCTCTCTAACTCCAAAGTGACTCACGACCGCAATCAAGGATTTGCGACCGCGACTCTTAAGAAGACTTGCCAAAAATCAGACAGGCTAAATTGCAGAGTCATTATAGGCCGCGAATAAGCAAAATAAAGCAAACCAAAAAAGATAGATAAATTTGCAATCTGTGTCACGTCGGAGTCACGACCGCGAATTACAAAAAGCTTCAAAAGGGAAACAAGTCCACAATCAGAGCTTGACAAGTGTCCTAGGAAGCCGTTAGAAGTCAAAAATCACAAAGGCTGTTGTTGGTAGCAATCGCGATTTGAGAAGTGAAAGTTGCACAATTTGGCAGGTTGGCTATATTTTCCTGAAGCACTAATGAAAAGTTGCCACGTGAACTAGTCGTTAGACACAAAGCCACAACTTTTAACTTTCGTAAGGAAAATGTGAACTAGTCATTAGACACAAAGACACAACTTTTGACTTTTGTAAGGAAAATTGGAAATCATCAATGGAAAGCTGACACATGGACTAGCTGTTGGACTAACCGTTAAGCTAGTTGTTATACTAGTCGTTAAACTAGCTATTGGACTAGCTGTTAAACTAGTCGTTAGTCTCTTTGGTGGAATTTAGGTATAAATACTCCACCAAATATTAATAAATGAATAATGGTTAAGAAATTCATTATCAAGAGAAAAAGCTCTCAATCTTTGCTACTTATTTCTTTCAATTTTCTTTGTAAGATTGTTAATTATTGGGTGTGAGCATTAAACACCATATTGTAAGGTTGTAGTGTGAGCCTGTAAAACACATCGTGATAGGTTGTTGTATGAGCCTATAAAACACATTGAGATAGGTTGTAGTGTGAGCCTTGAAAACACTTGTAAAAGGTTTTTGTGTGAGCTTGTAAAACACAAGTTGTAAGGTTTAGTGTGAGCCTCTAAAAACACTAGTGATTGAGTGACATGCCCAATTTGTGAATTGGAGAGTGGACGTAGGGTTGGTTAATACCCGAACCATTATAAATCGCTTGTCTCAATCTTTTCATTTTTCCTCCTCACTTCTTTGTTTTTAGAAATTTTCATACACCAATTCAATCCCCTTTCTTGGTGCCAAGGGCTAACAAATAGGTGTTGTGACTTCATCAACTAGCATTGAAGATTCTCAATAGGCATTGAAGTGACACCTAAATGTAAGTAAAGTCTTTTGGACCTTTTAACCAATAACTTTCTTAAGAATCAGCTAGCATTGGATTGCTTAAACACTTAAGCTTTACAATGAACATTGCATTTTTGCAATGGGTGTGGCTTATTGAGACCTTAATAGGTGCTGCATTTTTGTAATAGGCGTTAGACTAAATGACTTGATGTGAACAAAACTCTTAAAGCCACAACACGAGATTGGCATTTTTCCAATGAGCATTGTAAAAGATCCCAAGCAAAGCTAAAGGTTATGGACTCTCTAACTAGACACCATCATATTTTCAACAGGCATTGAGATCCTCTTCAACGAGCATTGAAAGTAAGCTAACAACTATTGAAGAACTATAAAAAAAAACTTAAAAAATAGAACATCAAGTTCACATCCTTCTGGAAACTTCAATGGGCACTGTCCATATCTTAATAAGAGTTCAAGTTAAATTCCAATAGGCGTTAAGAAGCTCCAATAGTCATTGAAGGAGTTAGTGACTAAAAAATTGATAAATTCAAAAGATGAACATCTAGGCAAATCTCTTTCTAACAGCTAGTTCCAACGGGTGTTTTAATATAATCAACATGCATTGAAGTTGTATTCTCACCCAATAATGAGCGTAGAGATTATTTAACAGGTGTTGACTGACTACTTTATGACATGAAGTGATAACCTTCTTTCTAATGACTATTTTTGTGTATCAATCTATAAAAGGACTCTCTCACAACATAATTCAATAGGAGAAAATGAAAAGAAAAATGGTCATAAGCAACTATATTTTGTTGTGAAAGTAATCTTCAATAAAGGGTGAAAACAAGTGTGATCTAGCTTCAAGGGAAGATCATTGTCAAAAGCTTGCAAAAGTCTTCTTCAAAATAAAGTTAAAGAACAAGCTTTAAGACATCTCTCAAAACTCTCCACCAAGTCAAGCAATTCTCATGAGTGTATTCTTTATTAGTTATTGATTGAGTGAGAGTATTCTTTCTCATCTTTAAGTTGTAAATTCTTTAGAGAAATTTTTGGTTTAAGAGATCTTATAAGATCTAAAGCCATTATTGTGAAAGGTTTAAGGTAGTACCTGTAAACTACTTTGGGAAATGGTTTTAGTAGCATCCGAAAGTCTACTTATAATGACTTGGTAGTGTCTAGAAACTACTATTGTAAAGGTGATTGATAGCACCTAGAAGTTGTCTAGATTATGAAAGGCTCTAGTGTGAAGACTAGAGAAGATGATGTAGGCATAATTGTGTCAAACCTTTATAAATTGATTGTCTCTATTTCTCATTATTTATGCACTCAGCTTTAATTGTTTTTACTTGCAATTGATCTATTCAGCCCCCTTATAAGGCATCAAAGGATAATAATTTGTATCAAATCCTATCTTTTTCTATCAAGGCTTAAGTGTTTAGAGTGAAGATCATGGCAAGTCATGTGGAATCACAATCAATCCATAAGCAACCATTCTTCAAAGGAAATAACTACAAGTATTAAAAAAACCATATGGAAATATTTTGAGACAGTGAAACCATTGATCTATGGGACATTTTTGAAGATGGAAGAGAAGTTCCAACTAAAATGGTTGGAGATGTTCTTATTCCCAAGCCCAAGAATGAATGGATAGTGAAATAAAATAAAGCAAATCTAAAAATAGATGAACCATGCATGTTCTTTTTTGTGCTATTCATAAATCTTAGTACGCAAAGCTACAAATGTGCACATCAATAAAAGAAATCTAGGACATTTTGCAGACTCAACATGAAGGCACCAACAAAATAAAAAAGGAAAAGATACAAATGCATACTTACATGTATGAAACATTAGTATACTAGCCTGGTGAATCTATTATTGAGATGTACAACAAATTCATTGACATAGTGGGCACTCTCAAAACTCATGGGAAGTCCTACTCCAATAAAGGTATGGTTGTAAAGATCCTAAGAACTCTTCTCAAGGACAAGTGGGAAGCTAAGAAGACAGCCATAAAGGAGGCTAATAAGCTAGAAGTCTTATATCTAAATGAATTCATGGGAAAGCTTATGGCTCACGAAATCACTCTTAAGAAGACATCTGAAAGCTCTAGGGTGAGGAAGAAAGATTTGGCCCTAAAAGCCAAAGAGGTATGCTCTGAATCCCCTTTTTCTTCTTGCTTGCTAACATATTCTTTTAGTGATGATAAAAATAGTAGTGAAGATAAGCAACTTGATGCCATAACAAATATAATAAAAAGATTTCTCTCAAAGAGCAAAAGGGCAAAGAGATACAAGAAGAAAAGTAGTAAGAGTAAACTCATTTGCTATGGATATTATGAGAAAAGGCACATCAAGTCAGATTGTCTCGAGGTAAAGAAGAACAAAGCTCCTACCAAGAAAGATAAAGAAGTGCACAAGGTTACTTGAAATGACACAAGTGACTCTAAACCTGATGTGGAGGACAACAAAAAAGAGCTAGTTAATTTATGTCTCATGGCAATTGAGGAGAGATCAAATGAGTCCTCAAATGAGCACTCCTCTAACAACGTTACTAACAACGATGGTGAGAATGAGGTAAATGCTCTTAACTCTTATTCTAAAGATGAGTTGTATTTAATTATCACTAGAGACTCTCAAGGCTAACACCTCTACTCTTAAGAAAGAGAACAAATCCTTAAAAGATTGTGGTAATAGTCAAAAGACTCTGGCTAATCTAGCTATTAAAAATTTTAAGCTTAGAGATAATCTCAACAAATTTACTAAAGGAAATGAGAAACTAGACTCCATCCTTAAAGTTTAAAGAAGCCCATCCATTACACATGGATTAGGATACAATGCTTCTGCCTTTACTACTCCTACTTCTAAGACATTCTTTGTCAAGGCTAAGGAAGTTAGTATGCCTAAACTAATGAAAATGCCATAAGAGGGGAAATGCAATGACCAATGGCATAAATGCTAAGTCTCAACCTATTCACACACAAATAAAACATGCTTCTTCTAAAGTCAACTATGCCTACATGTATTATTCTTACAAGCTTAAGAGGAAAAGTTTCCAAAGGCATAAAAATTGACATAATCATGCATATAGGTATACACCTTACATGAGAACACCTAACATGAGAAGTAGTCCTAGACAATTAGCTCAAAGTAGTTACAAATCTCATAAGCACCATGTGCATGGTCCACTTAGATATAGGACACAAGTGCACTTCAATGGTGAATGCTTTTATTGTGGTATTTATGGCCATATTGCCTATCATTGCCTTACTAAAATGCACAATGAGTTGATAGCTAGAACTAATCCCCTAGGACCTAAAAATCTTTAGGTACCTAAGACTTGATTCTCTTTGTTTTTATAAGTGTGCTTAAAATCCCAAGTTGGAAAGCAAGAGTGGTATCGAGACAGTGGATGTTCAAAGCACATGATAAGAGAAAAAGAATTCTTCACTCAATTAGAGGAAACTAATGGACTTAGGAATGTATCATTTCGAGACAATAGGAAAGCTAAAATCATTGGCATAGGTAAAGTTGATAAGGATGTTGAATCACCCATTCTTTTGCTTATTGATGGACTCAAACATAATCTATTGAGTGTAAGTTAGCTTTGTGACAAAGGCCTCAGAGTTATGTTTAAACCACAAGCTTACTATGTGTCAAGGATAAGTGACAACAAAATTTTATTCATTGGTATGAGAATTCATAACATTTTGTTGTTGATTTAAATTCTCTCATTAACCATGATGCAAAGTGTCTCGTATCTATAGTGAATGAAGGTAAAACCTAGCATAGAAGGCTAAGACATGCTAATATGGAATTCCTCAACAAGCTAAAATGGGGAAAATTGGTTGAAGGTCTGCCAGAAATCAAGTTTACAAAGGAAGGAGTTTGTAAAGCATGTCAAAAAGGAAAATAGGTAAAATCTTCATTCAAAGCCAAGAATAAGGTAAGTTCAACTAGACCCTTGTAATTGCTTCACATGGACTTGTTTGGACCTTATAAAGTGCCTAGCTTAGGAGGCATGTATTATGCATTTGTCATAGTAAATGGCTACTCTAGGTTCATGTGGGTATTATTCCTCCAGCACAAAGACTGTTATTTTTATGCATTTAAGACCTTTGCTAAGAGAATTCAAAACCAAAATGATTTTAAAATCTCTTCAATTAAAAGTGACCATGGAGGAGAGTTTGAGAATGTTAAATTTCATATCTTTTGTGCTAAGTATGGTATCTCACACAACTTATCAACTCCTAGAACGCCACAACAAAATGGTGTAGTAGAAAGGAAGAATAGAACTCTTCAAAAAATGGCTAGGACCATATTAAATGAGTTTAATCTTCCAAAATATTTATAGGCTGAAGTTGTAAACACTTCGTGTTATGTCCTAAATAGAGTCTTGGTTAGGCCCTTATTGAAGAAAACTCCCAATGAGTTATGGAACAATAGGAAGCCCAAAATTATATATTTTAAAGTCTTTGGTTACAAGAATTTTATCCTCAACACTAAAGACAACCTTAGCAAATTTGACTCCAAATTCAATGAAGGAATTTTCCTTGGAAACTACACTAGCAGTAAAAGATACAAAATCTTTAACAAGAGAACACTTATTATTAAGGAATCAATGCATGTTGTTTTTTTATGAATTTGACCCCACCTTTTCAAAAATAGAAGAAAATGTTGATGATATTGCAGGTCCTATGAGTGAGCTAAATATTAGAAAAGAAGGAAAGAATGTGGACAAGCCATAAGAGATGAAAAGTGAAGAAAATTCAGATCAACCTCTTTCCACTCCAAATGAAGAGCAAACTTAATTGGAAAGGGACTAGATCTTTAAGAAAGATAATCCAAGAGATCTCATCATTAATGATCCTTCAAGTCGAGTAACTATTATATCATCATTAAGAAATGCATGCCCCAATCATGGTTTTGTTTCCCTTATTAAGCCTAAGACAATAAATGAGGCCATAAAAGATGAACATTGTGTACTTGTATGTAAGATGAACTCAATCAGTTTAAAAAGGAATAAAGTATGGACCTTAGTTCCTATACCTTAAACACATTCCATTATTGGAACCAAATGGGTCATTAGGAATAAGCTCGATGAGCATGGAACCATAGTTAGAAACAAGGCTCAATTAGCAGAAAGGTTATAACCAAAAAGAAGGATTGACTTCGAAGAAACATTTGCTCCAATAATAAGGTTGGAAGCCATTAGGATTTTACTTGCATTTACATCTCATATAAACTTTAAATTATATCAAATGGATGTCAAAAGTGCTTTCCTTGATGGCTACATAATAAAGAAGTATAAGTTAAACAACCCCCTCCCCCCCCCCCCTCCTAGTTTTGAAACCATTACTTTTCTAACCATGTGTTCACGATCACCAAAGCCTTATATGGCTTAAAGTAAGCTCCAAGAGCTTAGTGTGAAAGGTAGAACAACTTTGTTGTAAAGAAAGGGTTTTTCAAATGATTGGTAAACATAACACTCTTCTCTAAAAAGAAGAATAAAGACTTATTATTTGTACAAATATATGTAGATGATATCATTTTTTATGTCATTAATGTTTGCTTGAGTGAAGAATTTTCCAAAATAATGAAAAGTAAATTTGTGATGTGTATGATGGGAGAATTCAACTTCTTTCTCAGATTACAAATCAAGCAAAGGAAAGAGGGAATCTTCATCAACCAAGTCAAATACACAAGGGAACTAATCAAAAGATTTGGCATGGAGAACAGTAAACTATGTAAAACTCTAATCAGCACAAACATCTAGCTAAGCACAGATGAACATGGTAAGGTTATGGACTAAAAACTATATAGATGTATGATTAGTAGTCTTCTCTATCTAACATCATCTTGGTTAGACATTATGTTCAGTGTGTGTTTATGTGCTAAATATCAATCTAATTCCAATGAGTGTCATATGCATGTTGTAAAATGCATACTCAAATACCTTATTGGTACTTCCAACTTAAGACTTTGGTATCCTAAGAGTTCTTCATTTAAGTTAGATACATTTGCAGATGCTAATGTTGCTAAATGTACCCTAGATAGAAAAAGCACTTCAGGCACATGTCAATTACTTGGTGAATGTTTAGTGTCTTGGAGTAGCAAAAAGCAAAATTCAATTATTTTGTCTACTATTGAAGCTGAGTATATGGTATAAGGTCTTTATTATGCTCAAATCCTATGGATAAAGCAACAACTTCTTAATTATAAGGTTATTATAAATGAAGTGGCCATCAAATGTGATAACACTAGTGCCATCAACTTGTCTATAAATCCCATTCAACATTGTTGGAGTAAGCATATAGATAGAAAACATCACTTTCTTAGGGATCATGTTATTAATGGTGTTGTTGTATTGGAATTTGGTGGTACTAACCATCAATTTGTAGATATTTTCACTAAACCTCTTTGTAATGAAAGGATGCAATGCATCAAAAGATTATTTGGAATGATTGATGGAAGTACATTGAGTTAACATCAACAGGTTCTTCTCTATCACCCTTGATGATTCATGCTTAATTGTTGATTGGTTGATGATTGATATATTGCTTAACTTTTGCTTGACATGATTACTATTAAAGTCTTTAAACTCTATAAGCTAAAGATTTTAATTGTACACTATCTTGATCAAATGTCCCTATATTAATTGAATTCATTACTATATAATTAAGCTTGATTAATAATTTACATCAACTAAGTTTTCAAAATCTTTTTTATTTGAAAATTTCATTTTAAACTTAATTTTGCTTTAGAAAACATGGCCAATGGTTGTTGAGAGGTTGCCAACAATAGTTGTGTTATTGATGAGTTCCATACTTTTCCTTTTTATATGGCCACATAATCATTGTGAATTTCTAACAACTGTTGTGCTTCATACAATGGGCTTTGCGAGCAACAACTATCGTTAAATGAAGAAAACTTACTTGATCAAGCTAATGGTCATATCCAACCATCATTGTTTTAATCATAGTAGTCGTTGAACACTTCCAACGGTCATATTTTTTAAAAAAATAGTGTTCAATCCCTATGCTTCAATATCTAAAAAATGTAATTATGATTTGGTGAGTTGCGACTCAATGAATAAAAATAATAATCAGATTCTTATGGCACAACCAATAACCAAATATCATCAAGATACATTACAAGTATAACAATTAATATGCAAGCGCAAATGCACTAGATTGATTTTTGTTGTGACCTTGCAAGGCAAACACTACTTTTAGGAATTAACATTTGATTTTGTTGGATAGCATATGACAAGTGGATCATTTGATCAATAACATGTGCCAATAGGACATATTAGTCCCTTTCCCAACATATTAACAAGTATTTGACAAGCAGGTCATAACATCCTTTTAGTTTCATATGTAAGTGTTGATTCACAATGGTATACCAAGTAATCATTAAGAGCATATAATTCTCACTTGACTTCAATTTACATGTAAAATGTAACAATTCAATCACATATACATGTAATAAAACATAATCAAATCATAAAATTATCACACATACATATTAGAATCTAATTATGGTTTTTGCTCACCTTTTGATGTGACCAACCTTTATGGTAGGTTTGGTTCTCTCTCTAGAGCTTCCTTAAAGTGTTGAGATCCTAACATTTGATACATACATGGTGATAAGCATTTCAAAAATGATCATGAATGCTTGGTATGTGACTATGGCATGATCCATGCAAGTGGACCTAGTGTTTATGCATGTTTTCCTTATATGGCAGCATGAGTTTGCAGATCTCACAGTAACAACTCTAGATATACTTATCAAAATGACTTTGTTCTTTTTTTCAAATAAAATAGACACATAATGATACAAGATACTCAAATTTCAAATTAATATACGACATATAGAAAAATATATGAATTTTTTAATTTTGCCATATTTCAATGTCATCTTAGTCTCAATAGGTCTTATAATCATAGGTATATCTCAAATTGTACAAATAAATTTCACATGAAAACACTATTTGAGGGAGTATATATAGCCTTTGAAGAGGCATCCAATGGTTATAAATGGATTAAATGAAGGATTGAAAACGGTTGGCCATCAAATCTCATAAATGTAAGTCGTTTACTCTAATTCGCATCAGTGATTCCCTTAGTTGCAATCACTAATTTCAAAATATGTGAGTAATGAACAAATTTTCCTCTAAAAGATGCGATTTAACGGTCAAAATTTTGAAAATTTGACAAAATTCGCGGTGGATAGTGATTTTCGTGACCATGAATAAGGAATAGTGATCGTGAATTATGAGTCATCAAAGATAAGGGTAAAAATTTTTAAAAACTTGTGATCCACATTAATATCTTGATGTTTAATTTATGCAATTTGTCATATAAATTCACAATTGCCATCCAAAATTAAGACATCTCAACTCAAATATGAAAATCATATAATAATTATTCATTGATACAAAAACAAATATCATCAATCAAAGAAAATATTTCTAAGATCAAGATTTTCACTTTATGGAATTTCCATCAAACATCCCTAATTCTCTCTTAATGAAGTTTAGCCTTTCTTCATTAAGAGATTTAGTGAAAATGTCCGCAAGTTGATGATTTGTGTCAATGAATTCTAACATAACATCTCCTTTTTGGACATGAACTCTAAGAAAGTGATGTCTAATATCAATATGCTTACTCCTAGAGTGTTGGATGAGGTTCCTAGAGAGATTAATAGCACTTGTATTATCACATTTGATAGGAATGTGATCTATGGCTTTGCCAAAGTCCTTCAATTATTGTTTCATCTAGAGAACTTGGGTGCGACAACAACCGACAGCCATATACTTGGCTTCCGTAGTAGACAAGGCAACCGATACTTACTTCTTACTAAACCAAGAGACTAGACATTCTCCTATAAATTGGCAAGTCTCAAAAGTGCTTTTTCTATATAAAAGACTACCTGCGTAATCTGCTTTCGAATACCCTACTAGGCTAAAAGGTTTGTGCCTAGGATACCATAGTCCTAAGTGAATTGTGCCATAGTTCCTAGGATATCCCTTTTCATCTACTGTCTTACTTGATTCATCCTTGTCAAGTTTGATGGTACTGCTCATTGGTGTTCTAGCTTTCTTGCATCCTTCAGTGCCAAACTTGTTAATCATTTCGCTTGTATATTTGGCTTGGTTGATGAAGATCCCTTCTTTGGATTGCTTGATTTGTAGACCAAGAAAGAATTTGAGCTCTCCCATCATGCTCATTTTGAATTTCCTAGTCATACAGTTAGCAAATTCCTCACAAAGAGATTCATTAGTAACACCAAAGATAATATCATCAACATAGATTTAGACAATTAAAGTGTCATGTTTGTGCTTTTTCACAAATAGTATGGTGTCAACCTTCCCTTTCTCAAAATCATTTTGCAAGAGAAATAAACTAAGCCTTTCATACGAAGCTCTTGGAGCTTGTTTTAAAATCTTACTTTGAAAACATGGTTAGGAAAATAATATGACTCAAAACCAGGAGGTTGTTCACCATAAACTTCCTCCTCAATGATACCATTTAAGAAAGCACTCTTTACATCCATTTGAAAAAGCTTAAAATTCATATGACATGCAAATGCTAAAAGAATCCTAATGGCCTCTAACCTTGCTACAAGAGCAAAAGTTTCATCATAGTCA